>CM042671.1:12963162-13017649 GCA_023638005.1 Forsythia suspensa | reverse complement strand
TTACTCAATTCAGAATAAATCTAACATCATTTAAAATATACACAAAACTTGTGTCAAACTTTAAAGTAACATCACCAATTCTAGTATAAGCGTAATTGTCACACAAAACAACATGCCCATCATCATATTCATGCAAATTTTCAAACCAATCTTTATGAGATGCCACATGAAAAGATGCAACAGAATCAAGTACCCACTCATGCAAACGAGACTTGGCGAGTTAGATTCAATTCATCAAGATCAACAACATAATTAATTAACAAATAGACTTCACCCGATCGTAATTAGAAGAGAACATAACATTCACTTCATCTTTCCTATTACCAATTTGTTTGCTCTTTGCTTTGTGACAATCTTTTATAAATTGCCCAATGTTACCACAACCATAACATTTTTTACCATTCTCTCTAGATTTAGAGTAGTGCTGGGGGGACATCAAGTTAAACCGAAAAGTTGACCACTATGTTGAAATGACCATTATGCCATTTGGTTAGATGAAATTTACAAAACTCCACAGTACTTAAAAAAACAAATTTGCGTCTTTTCTGTCTGAGACTCATATGAAAGGAAAAAAGGAAAAGGTGCAAAAGGAAATCCCAAATGGTTTTTGAGAGTTCGCGGTTGAAATTCTTCGATACCAATCCAAAGATCACCCAAAGATGCTTGAATTTTTTTTTGTTTGTCTGTTGTCTTCGCTCGCCCACGTAACTCGCTCCCAACAAACCTAAAAATTGGGGCTTAGGGTTTTGTTCATGTTCTTCCTCCATAAGCCGGTTTGAAAATTGGGGATTAAGGTTTTCTTGGTAAGCCAACCTTATTTTGTAATCTTTAAATTTGTTGACGTTGAAGTGTATATAATTGATGAATTAAGCTTGTCTTGCCTTGTTGAGTCCCAAATTGGATGCCGTATAATGTTACAAATTTTTTTTATTGAATATGTAAATCTAGATGTAAACCTTTCTTGTTGAGTCTCAAATCGAAATGTGATAGAGTTTGAAATTGGAATACAAAACTAAATGCGATATAGTATAAAATGCTCGTTCAAATTTTGTTGTGGTTCATCTTGTTATATTGGACTTGACTCTGAGAACCTTGGTTCAACCATATCCTTCTATGTTCATCAGATTGAGATGTTCAAAAAATGCCAAAAAGTGAAAATGTATATAGGAAAGGTATCATAAAGTTGGGCATCTTACCTTGAATAAACTCAGCAAGAGGAATAATTTTACGGGCTCCGATTTTATAATCTTCAATGTGGTCCATAATGTATCGATTTTATTTTGAACGTAAACTTTTATCACTGGCCTTGACTAATATGCTTATGGATTGATCTCTCCGACAGCGCTACAATGGGAGGACCAAACGACGGAGTTTGTTATAGTTGCAGGGATCCTTCACACTGGCACAAATCTTGTCCAAAGAAGCAACGTTGCCCAAAATGTGGACTAGGATTCGTGCAATGGCTCAAAGTTGGTGACAAAAACCCCAAGAGAGGAAAGTTATTCTTCAACTGTAGCATGGCGACGTGTCGTTACTTCAAGTGGGACGAGGGTGAATCAAGCACAGTTCAATCGAGAACAATTGAAAAGAAGATGAAGAACTTTCCGCATCTTGAGATCTTGTGCCCGCATTTCGAGATTTAAGAAAACGTGGACCTCTCACTGACACGTATCACCATTCGCAAAAACAAAATCCCAAAATAGTGACTGAATTTCGGCTCCGCAGCTATGTCGGTGGTGTTCTCTTGTTGTGTTTGTTGTGTAAACAAATTGTGAACTTGATGGATGTGTTCTATTACACGTAATATAGTTGTTGCTTTATATAATATGTCGTTTATTGTAGCTCGTTTGGCCAATTGTGAATTGCACATTCAATTATCCAAATTGGTTTAATGGTGGTAGGAGATAAATTAAGATAATTTCAGTTACAGGAAATTAGAATTGAAAGATAATAGAGTTGTCCTATTTTATTAAGTAGTAGTATCACCTTACCTTTGAGGGTTGCTTTTTTTTTTCCTTGCAAAACTTTAAAAGGGGCCTCAAATAGGGAAGAAGGAAAGGGGGTCTTTTGGATAATTACAAATTGAGTGTAATGAAGAGTGGTCCGGGCGAGACAATGCTCTTTGATGCCGTGAACTGAAGTTACATTTTAGTACTTGTATAGTAGGAAATTGGAAACAAAACATTTGTCTCAAGTGAAAACACCTCACTAAGTGTTGCTCAAATTTTTGTGTTTTATGTTTATGATTAGAATCATTACCTTTCTTCTAAAGCTTGAATGATGAATGGTGCTTATCCTGAACACAGCGATAGCCCATTGCCAACCAACTATCAAAAACAATTTGTTCAGTTCTTGTTAACGGCGTGTATGATCCGTCAAACATGTCCTACGAGATCTTCAAGCTTTATTAGCTCTTTTTCTAGCTCGTCCTCTATTTGTAAGAGGGTGAAAGTGAATCATTTTCCTGTGGACGAATCTTCATAAGACTGAAAGTTACTCCCTCCACCTTGCAAACGAACCTTTCTTGGCACTGCTTCTTTGTAACGGAAAATGCATTAGTTCATGTCTCCCGCTTTCTCTAGCATTTATTGCTAGAATATCATTTAGTGATGGAATTCCCTGCAATTTCTTTCTCTAGCATGGAATTCCCTGCAATTACTGATATAGATATATATATTGATGAACAATCATCCATGATAATTCCAGTATCAAATTGATATACATAAATAAGAAAATATATCAAATTGATAATTTCGTTGAGTAGCATGATATACATAAATAAGAAAATATAAAACATAGATTTCGACCGTCTAAATTTCAAACTTCAAAATAATTTTCTGAAATTGGTATTGCATTTCCCCAAGCAAAAAACAATTGGTACTGCATTTCACCAAGCCAAAAAACAATTGTTAATGCATTTCATCAAGAAAAAATGCAAAGATCTTGCATTTCAATGATAACTAAAAAAAGATCAAAACCCAACATTTCCTCCACCTTCTTGTAAATTGATTCCACTAAGCAGTTGTAAAGGCCGCTTGCTTTTGATTGACTTGGAAGTAACCTGATGACAAAAGAATATGAAGTAAATTAAAATTAAAAAATTGCATCACAAAAATTGCTATTGGATTAAAAATAGATGGTAACTAACCTTTGTCTTCTTGCATGGTTGTTTTCTCTAATGGTCCTTTCTGTCGAATCTTCCTCGGGGCGCCCTTTGTTTTCTTGCAAGTGGGGTCTAAAATGGGACCCATCTCTGTTATTGCAAGTGATGTCAAATGCCCACTATTTTGAGAATTAAAATTACTACCACAAGTCATGCTAGGACCCGATATGGAAAGTTCGTTTATGTGATTTTCCAAAAAGTCCATTAAATCTTGAGTGCGAACATCATCGTCGACAACCAAATTAGCAACTTTCCCAAATGTTTTGAACAATTGATCATATCGGAGCTGCGCAGGGGTACTAACCCATCCGAAGTAATTAACCTTTACCCGCGTGTACGCTCTTTGAACATCTTTCCTCCACCTCCTCAAGATATACCTATCCTAGGTAGTAATTTCACATCCTCTCGATCAAGATTGAAAACGCATGTTTGCAAAGTATCCCTCGAATTTGAACAAGTGACAACTACAAACTATTTGACATTCATATTTTACAAACCAAACTGTATATTTTTTCCTCTTTGTAGAATCATTCACAATAACATCCTCTCGAACAATGTATCTTGTTCCAGGAAATTCATCATCCGAAGATAGAACATCACAAAACATCATTCCAATTAACTCAGATTGCACTTCCTTGAATTTTGCAATTGTGTACACTTGTTGGATTTGTTTCTCAAACCGATAATTAGTTAGGCACGGGATCATCGCCGAGTATGATCTCAAATCGCTTGGAACTCCTTCTCCACTTTACTCCTCAAAGCCCGCTTGTAATCGATCGATTTAATTGCTTCAATGAAGTTTTTGAGTTGACATACCCGTCGAAGAATGCATTCATACTCTTCCCTTGCGCGTTGTCGACATTCCGCCCAAAAACTTGTTTGCAAATAACAGGGGACCCATCGACATCTTTCTCAGATACAACCCCTAACAACCAAGCATTGTCTTGCAAGGCATATGTATCGAGCATTGCATTCCATACCTGTTCAAACTCGGTCGGACATTGCGATTTGTAGACTACGTCATGAACGGCTGAAAGTATAGACCCCTTAAGAGAATGGTATCCAAATTTCTCTGGTAACTTCTTCAGAATATGCCAAAGGCACCATCTATGTTTCATATGAGGAAAAACAATTTGAATAGCATTTTGCGTGGCCCTATCCTGATCAGTTATTATACCGATTGGAGCTTTTTCCTCCATGCACTGAAGCCATGTTCGAAACAACCAAACAAAAGTGTCAGTGTCCTCATTAGATAGTAAACCACAACCAAGCAACGTCGATTGTCCATGATGGTTGACACCGACGAAAGGAGCAAACGGCATGTCATACTTGTTTGTTAGGTACGTGGTATCAAATGTCACAACATCGCCGAACTCTTTATATGCTTCTCTGCACCTATTATCAGCCCAAAATACGTTTTTCAATCGAAATTCATCGTCCAAATCAACATTAAAGTAGAATCCAGGACATTGTGACTGCATTTTGGAGAAGTATGCTCAGATTGCAGTGCATCTCCTCACCAAGTCTTAATCTCCGACTTTATCAATGTAATTCCTACAATCTTTTTCGACGAATGTAAGGTTCTCATATCCACAATCTTCAACAACGATTGAGTTGTAGCTTTTGTGTAACGGAATACAGCTACATCGTTCACTTCAAGTTTTCGTTTCACATGTTCCTTCAATTGTCGATTACATCTATAAAGTCTGGATTTTGTTAAACTAATTTTGTGGTTATGCTCCAAATGAACTCCGATTATACGCCACATTCCTAACATATCTGCAGGTTGTAATCTTCGCTTTACAACCCAATTGGATAGTTGGTTTCGCTTCATCGAATCGCTTGCAGGCCAAGAACTCGCTTGCCTTTCTCGACAACAAGCAAACGTCACATATCGCAACTCTCCATCGTCACCCTTTTGGAATTTCTTCTTTTCATGGAAACCAACCTTTATAAGCATATGCTCTGTAAAATTCAAAAGCCTCTTCGTCACTCGAAAACTTGATTCCAACTATTGACACCATCTCATTATATTCAACATTGTCAAGACCAAACCATAACTTCATTCCCATCACCACAACAATCATACTTGTTCCTATACGTAATGACCCAAAAACACATGTGGTCGAAATCAACATAAAAAACAGCCAAAAAATACAGTGAAGAAATACAGTAGAAAAACACGGTGGAAAAGTACAAAGTAAGAATAACTATCCAGTAGACATTGTCGACAAATACAATAGAAAATTACGAATCAACAATGTCTTACTAGTAGACATTCTTCTACCGAAACACACAGTGGAAAAATGTAGTGAAAAAAAATAAGGTTTTACGGTCAAATACAGTGAAAAAAACATAAGCTTCTCACTGAATTTATAGTGAAAAAACACCACGGTGTATTTATTGCTCCATAATAGCAGTCCAAGAGTTTCTTTAATAGAAGAATGACTTACCAGTAGACATTGTCGAATCACAATGATCTGCAAATTTTTCCTTTCCAATCGCGATGTATATTGTGTAAAATTTGCCCAACTTAGCTGGAGTTCATTAGTTGGGCTAGCGGAGTTTGCTGAGCTGGAGTAAGCTAAAAGAGATGGTTGACGGACAGTGGACGCCCCGGTGGACACTATTCACCGAATGGGGAAATTTGGAATTTGGGGATCTAACTTTCAGAGTGCAATTTTTATTACATTCTATTTTGGTGGGGATCTGTTTTGGGAAATCATATATCACAATATTTTCATAAAGCAATTTCTCACGATATGGTTAGTTGTCTAAGTTTCGGTCAGACTTAATGTTAAAGAAGCATTTTCCCTAGATTTATATCTAGACCAACCCTTGCTCTTCTTTTTAGCCCCATTATTACTTGACTCACCACTGATTTGATAATCTGGGCTACGAGTTTGCCTAAACTGTGCTTTACCTCTCATCATGTGAATTTCACCACTTTTCTTATCATGTTTTTAAGCTTTCATCTCCATTTCCTTACTTCTAAGGGAATCAATGACAATCTCAGGGGTTAAATTGTCTCTACCATACTTAATTGCATTTTGTACTTCTTTATAAATCTCGAGAATAGAATTAAGCAATATTATGGCCTTACACTCTTTCGACATTTTTTCACCACAATTAACAATATCTTGTACAAGTTTGTTAAAAACATCTACATTGTCATCTAGATCCTTTGATTGATCCATTTTAAAGCTGAAAAATCTCTCTAGCAAGAAACGCTTATTAGGAATAGATTTAACCAAATAAAGTCCCCCTAACTTTTTTCAAAGTTCTTTTGTAGTGTCATGTTTACCAACTTTTCTCAAAACAGCTTCTGACGAGTGTAATATTATGGCAGAGTAAGCAAGTTTATCTTAATCTTCTTTTTGTTCTTTAGTGAAATATATAGGAAAATTACCATTTATAGCTTTTGAAACTTTTTGTTGTATCAAAATCCATTTTATCTTTTGTTGCCAAATTGAGAAATCTCCATTTCCATTAAAAACTGCCAATTCAAAATTGTGAGTTGTCATTTTTAGAATTCGAATAAACTAAAAATACAAAAACACACAATTTTCACAAGTCTACTAAAATGGTCCAAAATTTTGCAACAATAGAAATAATTCAACAAAAATTTCTTACTAAAACAATTTTCACACAATAAGTTACGTAAAACTTATATCTATCGAACAAAAATAACCAAGAAACAATTATAGCAAATATGATCCTAGGTCTAGCAACAGTGCAATGGTCACCCCACACGATGATCTCTATTACGGAAAAATAAATGGCTACCCCACACGATAGCCTTAACTGCGAAAATTAAACAGTTAGAATACGATACGAAAGCGAAAAAATTTGTTGTTCGTATTCTAGGAGAGATGCGGACTTTTTACACTCTAAAACTAGCAAAGAAGAGTAACACAAAAGAACAAAGAATAAAGAACACAACAACGAAACGAACCCGCCAAACGCACCTTAAGGGCAAAAACATCCAGATTTTTGCACACTACATCGGTGACAAAACCAACACCACCAAAACTTCTCAAAAACAACAATGAGTAAACTGCCTTTTTGGTCGGAAACCAGTAGCAGTCCCACGTGCACTCACGCGCGATATACACGCCGCCGGTCATCCACGCATGTTTCACACGTGTCTCGCTTTCTGAGACTCCGCGCCGCACACACGCCGATCGTCTGGAATTGTCTCGACGTCAGGAGTTCAAATATGGTCTCCTTTCATGAAATGGACTTCTGGTTTTTTGGAAAATTGGTCAGAATGCTCGATTTTGGAAAAAAATACAAATTATGGCTCGGTTTTGAAGCTCTCCGGTTTCTTCAAATTTTTGATGATTCTTTCACACCCATGGACACTAAATCCTAGCTCTGATATCAAATTATCGTAAATATTAATCACCAAAATGTTTAGGCTCATATTTTAAACTTAAACAACACTAGAAACCACAAATAAAGCTCGACCCACAAACACCTCTATTTTCCCAAATGGTTAAGCTCACAAAGAACTAACTCAATCTCACAAAAGAAAGAAACCAACAACAACAATGGCAACCAGTGAAGAAGAAGCAACCGCCTTATCTCTCTCTCACTCTCACTCTCCAGGCAAGCCCAAACAATGTTTCTGGAGTGGAATAGAAAATGGTCCCAGCAATTCAATTAATTAGGTTAAAGTAATCATTATTGGGCTTGTGGCCCAATAACAACAAACCCTATTAAAACCACTTACAACACCATAATTTGGGCCTATTAAATAGAGTGGGTCATTGAGCAACTACAAGATAAGCTGCTCCAAAATGCCTCGCTAAGTTTTGGGTCGAGCTTTAATTGGATTCACTAAGTGTTGTCGTTTTTTTTTCTTTAATTTCAATCATCGGCTAATGCCTATGAAATTAATCTTAAATCATCATCGCGTTTTGAAGTTGTTTGGCAACAAATACCCAACACCTACAACAAAGTACATATCCCAAATCCATTTTATTTTGGTATCCAAATGTGTTATTAAGGTACAACTCCCAAAAGTTTAGCCTATTTCTCACACAATCTATAAAGCTAGATCACTACAACAAAGAGGGTCTATAGCGGCGACATATATTGCGACGACAAAAAGTCGCCTCTATTGATTCTACATAGTAGCGACGACCAAGAAATGTCGTCGCAAAACCAACGAAACTTATAGCGACGACTTATGTCGTCGCTATAAAACCTATATCGTCGCTGTTACGTATAGGCTATAACGACGTCTTTCTATGTCGTCGCAACTCAGATTAGGAAAGGGTGGGAACTAATGGCGGCATTTTGGTGCATATATAGCGACGACAAATGTCGTCGCAATTGAAATGCGGATGACGATGTAAGTCACGTGAATCATGAACTTTCTCGTAAAGTGTGATGGGGTCTATAGCGACGACATATGTCGTCGCTATATACCAACATCATTTTAGGCGGGAAATTTGGCGCCCAATTGTGATATATAGCGACGACATATGTCGCCGCTATACCTATGTTGATTAAATTTTGCAGGCGCGTGACTAATGACTTTCCTCGAAAATTGGGAATGCTCTTTTAGCGACGACTTCTATCTATAGCGACGACATTGTCGCCGCTATATACTCTTCTTTATCTTCTTCCCATCTCCGCATTTCTGTATTGCATACTACACACAATTAAAAAAAAATTCTTCTCCATCTCCGCTTTCTTCATCTCCATTTCTTCATAATCATCTCCAATTATTATCGATCTTGTATTTGTAAGAATATAGTATTTTACAAGTATGGATATTGATAAAAGTTGGACAACAATTAGAAATCGCACAAAGTCTCCGCAGATTTTTGAACGGTTTGCAAGCATTTATAAACATGGCGAGGCCATACGTTAACGACAGAGGAAGAATTAAATGTCCGTGCAAAAATGTTTAAACGGTCTCACACATCCATTGGAAATTGTCGAGGCTCACATATTTCGTAATGGTTTTGAAGAGAGTTATGTCACTGGATATATCATGGCGAGATTGATGTTCGTACTACGAATGTGTATAGACAGAATGAGCGAGATGGTGTGGAAGATGAGATGATGGATGTAATAGACGACGTAGTTGGTGATGAGCATGCAAGTACAAGCACCGATAGTTACTATGACGAATCTGCTTTGTGCTCTCCATTCAGAATCGCATCCGGAGTTTCATCATTTTCATCCCTAAATTTTTAGTCAAGTTGATGCATATTAAAGTTATGAACAAATGGACAAACAAGTCTCGTCGATGATCTTTTGAAATTCTTTGAAGTTAGCATTCCCAAATATGAACCGGTTGACTTTCACTCACGAAGCTAAGAAGTCGATGATTTAAGCTTGGTTTGGGTTACAAATCCATTCATGCCTACAAGAACGATCATGTAATTGTTTTGGGGTGAACATGCCGATATACAAACTTGCCCGATTTGTTGTGAAAGTCGTTGGGTTCACACCCGGGAAAGTGAACGGAAGAATGTTCTCGCATAAGGTGTTGCGATATTTTCCCTTGGCCCCGTGACTAAAACGTATGTTCGCGACGAAGGATACCGCAAAACTTATGAGGTGGCACAAGATAGGAAGGTTCAGGGACGATGATGAAATGCAACATCCCGTTGATGGAAAGGCATGGCGGATTTTTTGACATGAAACATCCAATGTTCGCAAGTGAGACTGGGAATGTCGAGTTAGGTTTGGCCATGACGGATTCAATCCATTCGGTGACATGAGTCGTCAGACAAAGATGTGGCGATGAGTTGTAACGATTTACAACTTGCACACCCCGGGTTATGCATGAAGCCCGAATATCTCATGCTAACTCATCATAATACTTGGTCCTAAAGCACCGGGTAAGGACATTGATGTATTTTTTACGACTATTAGTGGATGAGTTAAAGGAATTGTGGGTCGATGGGATTGACACGGAGACGGTGGAACCAACAAAGAAGTCGGTATTCGATGCGTGCGGCTTTGTTGTGGATCGTTAACGATTTCCAAATGAGAAGTAGTTTGTTCGGTTGGAGTGGTCGTGGGTACAAGGCATGTCCGACGCAACGAGGATACTCCTTCATCCGTGTGATAGGTAAGACATGCTTATGTGGGTCATCGCGGTTCCTCGCCATCCGTGCATCATTTTCGGAGCAATTTAGACTTCGATGGGAGGACGAGATAGGGCGACCACCTCGCGTCGGTTAACGCCATGCACATTTTAGCACAATTAAGTCATGTCGATATAGAAGTCCGTGAAAGCACCCAAATTACGGTGGCGCTACAATTCGAGAAGTGATGACGAGCTCAATTGGAGAAAAAGAGCATTTTCTATGAGTTGCCGTATTGGACTTCTACCGAGCTCAAACATAACATCGATGTCATGCGCGTAGAGAAGAATGTTTGTGATAGCTTGCTCGGCACAATTATGGATGATCCATTCAAATCAAAAGACACAGTCAATGCGAGGCGCGATCTAATGCAATTAGGGATCAAAAGGGAGTTGCACTTGTATCAGAATGGGAATAAGTGGATGAAGCTCGCCGCGATGTTACACCATGTCGATCTTCAAATAGTAAGAAATTTTGTCAATTTATCCGATCGGTTGAGTTTCCAGATGGCTTCGCTTCTAATCTTCGGAAGAATATTGCTCCAAATGACAGCCATATTATCGGGTTGAAGTCACATGATTGCCATATTATCATGCAACGGTTATTACCAGTCGGATGTCGGGCGTTCTTGAATAAAACAATTTCCACGGTCATTATTGAACTGTGCACGTTCTTTAGAAAGCTTTGTGCAAGAACACTAAAGGTTAGCGACATGATAGCATCCCACGATCACCTTGTACTCATTCTCGTAAGTTGGAAAGGATATTTCGCCCACCCTTCTTCGACATCATGATTAACCTCGTAATGCATTTACCGTAAGAGGCAATCCTTGGAGGTCCTGTGCACATGAGATGGATGTATCCATTCGAGCGATACCGAAGAAATTGAAGCGGCTACGCCGTAAATCGAGCTCGGCCCGAGGGATCAATAGTGAAGGGTATGTTGTGGACGAGGCATTGACCTTTTGTTCGAGGTACTTCCGTGACATAGGGACAAGGTTCGATCGACCGCGACGAAGCGAGGATGCCTCTTGTTCCACTGCATACGACTTCGCTTTTCGGCCGCAGATGTCACCCACTTGGAAAGCGCCACCAACGACGTTTCCTACTCAAGTTCGAAATCAAGCAATTTTTACACACCGAACAAATGTTATGAAGTTGAGCCATTCTTAAAGAAGAAGGCGTTAATTTGATTATTATTCTTTTATCTCGAATTAACTTTATCATTTGAAACGAACTAATGAACGTTGATCTTCAATACTTTGTTCAGAAACACATAAGCGGGAACTAATGAAGCGGTGGTTGTCCAAACATCGAACTAGTGCACGTAAGAGACTTTCACAGTTGGTTCTACGTAAAGGTAAACGAACATCGATCGAATAAAATTGCAAGTTTTCAACATAATTGCTTTCAATAATCGAGAATAATTCTTGTCATGCAGCTATATGCAATGCGCCAAAGCCACAACCATCAAGTTTCTCATGAGTTATTTGCGTTGGCGATGGATGTTACCAAGAAAGTTATGTCATACACGGCTTGTGTTGTCAAAGGAGTTCGGTTTGTGACATATGATCGTGATATTCAAGAAAAACTCAAAATAGTGGTGTGGTCCGTCCTGGGGACTGGGAGTGAGAATTACTACGGGCAGCTGCAAGATATACTGGAGCTACAATATGGACCGAAACTTTCATCTATCTCGTCCGGCAAGTGGTTTAGGTGTGATGGGAGACGGATGGTAAGCGAGAATAATGTTACCAGATTGACATCGCTTGAGGCGTTCAGGATGATCGGTTCATACTTGCTAGCCAAGCACAATAAGTGTTCTACATTGAAGATCCATCTCGTGGTCCGAATCGGCAAGTAGTACAAATTGTCCATCACAGAGCACGTGGGACACAGATGGGAGCTAACATCACAGAGATTAACCTCGCCCACAATAACTACTCTTCCGGTTTATCTCTAGTCGTTGATCTTGGCAACATAGAGCATGTATCCTTGCACCGCGATGATGATGAAGTCGATGAGATCGATGCATCGGTTATCGGAGAGCCTCGTCGACATCGCAGGAGAAACTTCGTTTATAAACGACGATGATGTTGAAGACGATACAAATGCGTAATACGAGGATGAAGAAACATCGAGTGAAATCAATGAGGACGCCGAGAACGATGATGTGGATCAATCGTATCATGATAGTGAATCGATTGAAATGTTATTGTGCGTCACTAAATTTGCAATGAAATTACTTTATAAAAAAACGCATGTTCAAATTGTTGTTACTTGTTTTCGGCTTGAATGTTTGTCATTCATACTATCATTGCTGTTGGTCAAAACGCGAGTTTGGATGGAGTTTCAACATTTGTGTACATAATGTAGAACAAAAATTTTCTACAATTGTACAAAAACATGATTTCATTTTCCCATTATATCTCAATAAATATGAATTATTAAAATTATTATTGATAATATTAAATACTAAAATTAATATTATTCATAATATTACATATCAATAAATATTAAATATTAAATATTAAATTTTAAAGACTAAAATTATTATTGATAATATTACATATCAATAAATATTAAATTTTAAATTTTAAATTTTAAAGACTAAAATTATTATTGATAATATTACATATCAATAAATATTAAATACTAAATTTTAAATACTAAAATTAATATTATTGATAATATTACATATCAATAAATATTAAATACTAAATTTTAAATTTTAAAGACTAAAAATTATTATTGATAATATTACATATCAATAAATATTAAATACTAAATTTTAAATACTAAAATTAATATTATTGATAATATTACATATCAATAAATATTAAATACTAAATTTTAAATTTTAAAGACTAAAATTATTATTGATAATATTACATATCAATAAATATTAAATACTAAATTTTAAATACTAAAAATTAATATTATTGATAATATTACATATCAATAAATATTAAATACTAAATTTTAAATTTTAAAGACTAAAAATTATTATTGATAATATTACATATCAATAAATATTAAATATTAAATTTTAAATTTTAAAGACTAAAATTATTATTGATAATATTACATATCAATAAATATTAAATATTAAATTTTAAATTTTAAAGACTAAAATTATTATTGATAATATTAGATATCAATAATATTAAATTTTAAATTTTAAATCCTCGAGAAATCAAATTGTCAATAGCGACGACATATGTCGTCGCTAGTATCCTGAAAAATTGGGCGCCACTTTTTAGGCGCGTGTTCTTAAAAGCTGAAAAAATGTCGTCGCTGTAGATAACAATAGCGACGACATATGTCGCCGCTATAGAGTTCACCTTTAATTAACGCCCGAACTGCTTTCTTTCTCATTTCGACTCATCTTCTTCTTCCCGAACATCGCGTTCACACCGCCGAGTGGGACCGGCTTCCCGCCTGCCTTCCATCTTATTCTTTGCGGAGTGTCTTCACGGAGTGTCTTCAAACGGACCCAAGCTCTAATCGTAGGTGGTGTTAAATTTTCTACTTTTACTATGGTTAATCTAATTCATGATTTTTCATTAAAAGGAATTTCTCATTTATTGTAATAATTCATGATGTTAAATTTTCTACTTTTTTCATTAAAAGGAATTCATGGTGTTAAATTTTCTACTTTCTAATTTATTGTAATAACTCATGATTCACAATTCACGCTGATTTAGGCTCCATGAAATTGATATTTGATAATAATGATTATACATATAATTAGTTGTTAATTTTATAGAAGAATCCAACTCCTTTAACGTCATGGTTTCTGTCATTAGTGGTTGGCTCGAATGTGGTGGCGGATTGGAAAATGGAGGGAGCCATGGTGGAGGAAGAAAAAAAAAATATAAGACTTATTTTAGACATGTTTTATTTTCATCATACAATCCATGTTATGTCTTAAGTTGAATTTTAGTAAGTTTTGAATATTTGATTCTTGATTTGAATTTATTATTTAGATGTTGCTATAGAGAGGACGATTGTTGAATTTGAGGTTGAATGATGTTGAATTTTAGGGGCATATTTGACATGATCTTATTCCTCGCCTTATTCAAAAATTGACATAAATTGAAATTTTAGGGACTTATTTGAAATAAAATAAGTTTAGGGACTAATTCATCAATCAAATAAAATTTATTCAAATTTTTCTCATTAATTCAAAGTTTAGGGACTCATTTGCAATATAATAAGCTAAGGGACCAATTTGAAATAAAATATAATATATTCAAAATTTCTCATAAATTCATAGTTTAGGGACTTATTGGAAATAAAAATTAGTTTAGGGACCAATTTATAATAAAATATAATAAAGTCAAATTTTCCCATAAATTCAAAGTTTAGGGACTTATTTGAAATTAAAGTAAGTTTAGGGACCAATTTATAATAAAATATAATAAAGTCAAAATTTTCCATAAATTCAAAGTTTAGGGACTTATTTGCAATAAAATAAGTTTAGGGACCAATTTATAATAAAATATAATAAAGTCAAATTTTCTCATAAATTCAAATATTAGGGACTTATTTGCAATAAAATAAGTTTAGGGACCAATTTATAATAAAATATAATAAAGTCAAATTTTCTCATACATTCAAAGTTTAGGGACTTATTTGAAATTAAAGTAAGTTTAGGGACCAATTTATAATAAAATATAATAAAGTCAAATTTTTTCATAAATTCAAAGTTTAGGGACTTATTTGAAATTAAAGTAAGTCTAGGGACCAATTTATAATAAAATATAATAAAGTCAAATTTTTCCATAAATTCAAAGTTTAGGGACTTATTTGCAATTTTATAGTAGTTTAGGGACCAATTTGAAATAAAATATAATTAATTCAAAATTATCCATAATTTTAAAGTTTAGGGACTTATTTGCAATAAAATATGTTTAGGGACCAAATTGAAATAAAATATAATACATACAAATTTTCACATACATTTAAAGCTAAGATACTGACGTGATATTCGTAATTATATCATGTGTTAGTATTTACCGACGTGATGTCAGACGAAGGTGATGGTGCAGAGATCCTCCACGTGACCATCTCACCGACTCCCTTCGACAGATGCGTAGTCCAGTAAGACGTTTCTTTCAAATTGTAATTATTTATTATTTTATACATATCGTTGAAGAAAATCGTATGATCAATACATTTTACAATTTTTTTCATTTTCAAAGACCCCGCCAAAGCGAAGGGGTATATCTCGAGGCATCAATCTTGAGATGGTTTGGCGCGAATGGGAAGATGCCACTTCCTATCGCGTTCGACATTGTTGAACGCACAATGCAGCCGATCGGGAATAATGCGAAGTATTTCACGCGCTTGGTTGGGAAACAAGTGAGATTCACCATGCCCCGTGCTACCCTTCATGGATGAGAGGTTCCCAGAGGAGGCGGCACACGGTTACGTAGCATTATCGAGGTATGAACGTAAATTAGTTTTGTTATTAGTACACTTCATTAATACTTGTTTTACGACTTCTACACTAACATATTCTTTTTTCACTCTTGCAGAGCTACTTCGATCTGCAGGGCGATCGGTCGCCCGACGAGAAGCACGGGCAAGATGTGCCGCAAGAGATCGTCTGGCGGCCGATCGTTATCGCGATTACAAACTCAAGACGATAATCACTTAAAAGCGCATGGACCGAGCCGACCATACGGCGAGATGTTCCGCCGAGGACCCAAGCGTATGCATTGACTTCTTCACCCGATCCTACTTTCGTGGTAAGTATTGTTTATATATTGTTTACGATATTTTATATACTCTTTTAACTAATACATTTTTGCTAATCAATTATATGTTATACCTTCGTGGACCGGTCCTCCAAAAATAAAGCCAATCGGGGTAAGGCTACCCGAGCGGCGTGTGAGGGTCGAAGAGCTTCTCCGCCACGCATTACGATCAGTACAACATATAAATTTTCAATATTATTATAAATATCTTCACTACATTACGTAAAAATGTATACTAAATTTCACGTTTAAATTGTCGAAGCGGGACCCCGAGACCCGAAGTGGCCGGGATTATTGATTCGCTCCGGATGTTTCACACCTTCCGGATGGCATTGGGTCAACCAGCAGTAATTTGGTGACTATGTGAGAATTTTTAAATTATGTGAATATAATTTTATCCGACATGCATGATATTATTATTTATTATTATTTTTCACCGAACAGGATAAGTTTTGTTGAGTTGGAGAGACTCAGCAGACACAAGTCGCCTCCAATAGCGCGTCATTAGACGAGTGTGCTATTGCAAATGAGGTTTCTGGAGAACGACGAGGTCACGTCCGTGGGGTTGGTCGGGTTCAAGGGCACCTCTCACTCGCTAGATTCGATTCGCCGCATCGTTTGCCCCACAAGGAACTTCTCATCACCCCTCCGCACCCCCAGGAATAATGATGTTCGGTTTGCCATGTACGAGGAGCAGCTACGCCAAATGCAGCGACGTGAAGTTGAGCTTCTAAAAAGTAAATACCACTGCTGCGCTGCGAATGAGGAGGACGGGGACGGGGACGGGACAGGGGACGACGGTTTAGAGGGTCCAGAGATTTTTGAATTTTTATATATTATTTATATTATTTGAAACAAAAAATTTTTAAAAAAAATTCAAAACGTTTATAGCAAAGCGACAATGTCGTCGCTATAGGTAATTACATTATTTAAAAAACTTTTAAAAAAATTCAAAACGTTTATAGCGGCGACAATTTCGTCGCTATAGGTAATTACATTATTTGTATTAGCGACGCCTTTGTCGTCATTGTAATGGATGCACGATGGGCATATTTACACAATGGTCTCTATTATTTTGTCTATAGCGACGGTTTTGCGACGACTATGTCATCCCTATAAGTCCGTTTTGAGATATGGTCACGACTCTATTGAGACGACATTGTCGTCGCTTATACATACAAATTTATATAGAGACGACGAGAGTCGCCACTATAACTCTAGAGACACTAACTTGTTGCAGCGACATATTGCGACGACGTTGTCGCCTCTAAAACCTTAAAGATACGACTTATGAACATTCAGCGACGACAAATGTCGCCGCTATTTCCCTCATTTCTGGTAGTGGATAAACAGGATAAAGAAAGCACAGAACTCACAAACTTTTTCAAAATCCCAAATACCGTCTCAAAAGGGCTGTAACATTTAACAATGAGACTTAAGAAAATGGTGTTTTCATCATAAATATTGATGATCATGATTTCTTAAAAGACCAACAGATGGAGGGAACTTCTGCCTCAGAAAACTACAATTGCAGGAATTACCCTTCATTTGGATCCCATTCTGGGCCTTCAAAGGCCAGACTTGTTACTAAAGACTTGTCAATAAAGAAGCATTTCAAATTTTCAAGTTAGATGGACAAGTTTATCCATACAACAGGACGACCAATTAGTTTTCGAGTCACGTATATATGAGATTTTCAATTTCTTTATGTGCAGCATCATTTGAAGAACCTTCTTGACCCATCTGAAATTTTTCATTTGTCTAAGTTTTGTATGTTTTCCAGAAGAGCAAAATTTTTCCTATTTCATGCATCAAAAAAAAAAAAGATGCATCTCGTGAACACGAGAACTAGGCTGTGAAGACAGGAAAGGGATTTCATTGGCTCTCCAGTGCTCCAGATATAACTTTTCAAGAATGAGGTATGTGGTTGATTACAAGTTAAAATTATATTGCAATAGCTACTCCTTTTGGATTTCCTCTTGCAGCAATATATTTATGGATTGACACGTTCACAGTGCAAACTTATGAGAATGTAAAACCACAAAAATAATGAAAACAAAGTATCAGAAAATAGTTGACTATGTTTATAAGGAAACAATAAGGGGTTCTGGTTTACCAGATAGTCAATGGAGTCACTGCATACACCATATAATTATCTGGACTAAACTGACTTCATAACAAAATAGTAGTAAAACACATCTCTCGTTGTAATGACTAGTCAAAGAAGGTATGAAAACGGGCCAGGCTGCTTTTCCTGGAAAGCCCATGCCAGGTACACCCACTACAAGTGAACCCACTCAACGGACTTGCAGACCAATTGCAAAATCTGCTCAAGTGATCTGAGAGAAGTTGACCTATATAAAACTTTTGAGTATTACAAATTTACTGTCAACAAAGTCTTAGTTTGGAGATCCTAAGTATTTGATTAAATGCCTTAATTCCTTTATGTCAAATTCTCAAGCCTGCTAAGTATTCAATTCCAACAAAGTTTTACTTATACCTCCAACAATCATATAATCCACAATTCTGTTTATCACATCTTCAACATGTTCAAAGACAAAAAACATGTCAATTTGCAGGAAAATGTGCTTGTGATGGTCAAATATCGAAAAAATATTTACAAGCAAACTTTCTCAAGTGATTATATTATCATCTCGTCAATATAAATTTTCTAGACAAGTAGTCAAGCAGGAATCAGAAGTTACTGCACATGATTTGATATATAATGCTATGGGGTTCAAAATGTATTCATTCTACTCTAATATTTAAGATAAATCTCTATAAACAGATAAAAGGGGCACCTGACATTTTTAAGGTCTTCTCCGAAAAATAAGTTATTTTCCCTGAACAAAGAACTAAAAAGCATACACAGTATTAAAGATTGTATAAATGCATACAAAGATAAGAGAAATGATCCTGTATTTATAGGATTATGAAACTCTCTCTTATGGAAAGCTCCTGACAAGGTTCAACACTGAAGATCGGGGATTGGATTTGTTATAGATGATAGAGTTAAATCATGAGGTGAGTCCATTAGTATTAACATCTTGTCTTCCGATGATCAGGCCTTTTTTTCCAGCAAATAGAGTTTAAGGTTGGATGGTAAGACCTACTAAGATCTACCAGTTGAACTCGGACCGGGACAGTACCGGGCGTAATAATTATTGATGCATTGCTTCTTAAAGAGGTACAAGCATTATGTGACTGTAATGTTTTAGATAAAAGATAGTTCTAGGAAGAAGCAATATTTGTACCTTTTTAAACAAGCCCAGAGCAGAAAAAGCTATCAATAGAATGTGATTCATGCTTTATGAATCATAGATGCGAAGTTTATAAGGCTTTCATTCCCTAAGCACTGTTGTTCCTCGAGAAGTTGCTCTGACGAATTTGCTGCGGAGTGCCTAGAGTTATCCATCTCAATCATTTCAAGTGTTGGTATTTCTCCAATACCAGATGGGATCTCTTCCAGCTTCCAGCAGTGAAAATCCATGAGCTTCTGAAGCCTTGGGAAGTGGATATTATCCGCTTTCCAGTGCACCGGTTCTGTTTCTTCAAGTAGCAGGACTTTTAGCTGACAAAATTCGCCCGGTTGGTTCCCACTCTGAGCCTATGAAGGCATAATCTCTCAGTTTGAGCACTTCAAGATTTTGCAACACCCAACAACTGTCATATCTTTCCATGGAATTCTGCAACCACTCAAAGTTAACTCTTTAAGGGTTGGGGAAAAGCAAGTTCGTGGAGAAAAACAAGCTGCACCGGCGAGAAAACCTCAGGTACTGGAGAGAACTTAATAACACGGCATTTCAATACTTCAAGTTCTTGTAGATAGACAAGATGGTTAACATAGAAGGAAGCAGCGTCCCATTTTTCCATCCAAATTCCTAATTTCTTTAGATTAGGAACTTGTTGAAGGACATCCTTTGTACAAAAAGAAGCACCTACCTCCGAAACGGTTTGTAGGTATGCTAGAAGCGCAGAATTTCCCCAACCAATTAGCTCACTAGGAGGCTCAGACAAGTACCATACATTGAACCTGAGATACCTTAATCGTGGCAACATCCAGATTGCTGGTGGTAGAGGTCTGGGAAACAAGGCAAAGATTTTAAATAAAGGATGAAGCATCAAGGTCTGAAGATTCCAAAGTTTAGATATTGATGGAGGAATCTCCCCATGATAGGAAAAAGCAAGGTACCTTAACTAGTTTCACTATTTCAATTGGGAAATGAAAAAGAAACACTTCAATCATATGCAAGACCCTGAGCAGTCTGAAACTTTGTTAACAAATAAGCATCTTCCAGGCTATTGGCCAAGGGATCAATATGTTCAATTTTAAAACAAAATCCTAGGTGGCGCTTCCTGTTTATTCCTTCCAGAGCGTCTTCACAATCATCAATGATATGTAGAAATTTCTCCTTTTGAGATTCTCACACACAAGTCTCCCAAAAGATCATGGATGCCAACTGTTTTAATTTTTCCATCTACCCTCTTCTGAAGAACCTGAACAAGATTTCTGCCAACAAGATCCTCTAAATACTCCTTTCCCACCTCTTCCATGCTTTTAGTCTAACTACTTTTAGAAATCCTTCGGCTACCCATAGCTTGATGAGCTTGTAGACATCTCATAATCTTCAGGAAAAATTCCTTGTAGAGAAAGCAAGTTTTCAATCGTTGTGGCAATTGATTGTAACTCAAAGACAGTATCTGCCAGCACCGATTAGCAGCTGTAGTTGTGATTGAATGTATTTTTTCTGCTACATTCTCCCATACCTCATATGTGCAGTCAAGTTTGGAGAGGAGTCCACCAATCACAAGAATTTCTTGTGGAAGTCCTCTGCAATTCCGTGCAATCTCCCTTCCAATTTCTTCCAATCTAGGACTGCAAAGATATTCCTTTCCAAACACATCTGTTAATGTCTAATGTGTTTTGTAAAAAGTCAAAGAAATGTTTTATTTTGTCTAATGTAATGGTTGTAAAAGAGACAAGTTTAGGATTTAGAAAAAGTCATATTTTGTGTCAAAAAACAGTACTTACTTTTGCTGCCATGTACTGTGTATATGTATGAAAAAAATAACAAAGAAAAACTAATCAAAAAATTTTCAGAACGTACTCTTCCTTTTTTCCTCTGTTTTTCCATCCTCTGTCTTCCATATTATAGCAGATTTTCAGGGACCAAAACTAAAATTACAGCCAACATATTTAGTATCAGAGCAATCAGGTTAGATTTTTCCATTTTCGAGTTGAGATTTGGCAGCTAGGGTTAAAGAAAAAAGGAGGGGGGGCTTTTGTAAAAAGAAGATGGCAAGCACAAGTGGTTCTAGTGGGAGCTTACACCAGCCATTTGTTCCGTTTTTTGATGGGCAAAACTATGATTTTTGGTGTGTGAAGATGAAGACTTCATTTATTGTAGTGGATTTGTGGGATATAGTAGAAAATGGGTTTGAAGAACCCGAAAATGAAGATGGATTGTCGGAGGTCGAGAAGAAGGAACTCAAAGAAGCTAGACAAAGAGATGCAAATGCTCTTTCAATGTTACATAGAGCTGTGGCTGGTTCGGTCTTTCCTGAATAATGATGGCAAACAAAGTCAATGAAGCTTGGGAGATTCTATGAAAAGATTATCAAGGAGAATTGAAGGTAAGAGCAATTAAACTTCAATCTCTTAGAAGGGAATTTGAAAATATGAAGATGAAAGACAATGAATGTGTTAAAGAATTTTTCGATATATTTAATGAACATGTAAATCAAATGAAGTCATATGGTGAGAAGATTTCAAATGCAAAATGGTGGAAAAAATTTGATTAGTTTGTCCAAAAATTTGATCCACTTGTAGATGTGATTGAAGAAACTAAGGATTTAGAGAAGTTGAAAGTTTAAGAATTGATGGGTTCCTTGAAATCATTTGAGCAAAGATTAAATCGACACTCCAAAAATCAATTGAGAGTGCGTTTCAATCTAAGCTAAATGTTGGACCCAAGAATGTTGAAAGACGACAATATGGTGGTGAATCAATGAGTAGAGGTGGAAGAAGTAGTAGATGAAGTGGAAGGAGTCCAAGAGGTAGAGGTCGAAGCAATTTTGATAGGAAATTTAATGAAGGAGATTCATCACAAAAGTGTAAAATTTACAAGAGGAGCAGCCATGATGAAAATGATTGTTGATTCAAAGGGAAGACACAATGCCACAATTGTAAAAGGTTTGGACATTTGAAAGAGATTGTAGGGCAAAGAACACTCAACAAGCTAATTGTGCATCCGAGAAAGATAATGAATCAAGCTTATTTTATGCTCTTTGAAAGAACAAGAACCAACAAATAATATGTCTCCCAAGTTCAAATTGATCCAAGTATCAAGAAACTCAATGGTTTTGGATAGTGGATGTACAAATCACATGACTTGGATAAAAATATCTTTGTTGAAGTGGAGAATTCAAATTCAAAAGTGAGATTGGGAAACGAATATTTGGTAGATGTGAAAGGAAAAGGAGCAATTGGATTTGAAACAAAGAGAGGTTCAAGACTTATTCGGGATGTCATTCATGTGCTGGATTTAGATCAAAATTTACTAAGTGTTGGGCAACTTCTAGAAAATGGTTATACTCTACATTTTGAAGATGACTGTTGTGTTATTCGTGATAAAAGAGCTGGGTATATGCTCATAGCAAAGCTGAAAATGAAGAATAGAAGCTTTCCTTTAAGTTTCAAACATTTGATTGACAAAGCTTTTCGAATGGTGGCTAATGACTCACGGCTATGGCACAAGATACTTGGTCACTTGAACTTTCAAGGGTTGAAGTTATTGCAGCAGAAAAACATGGTGCGTAGGCTTCCAAAAATTGAAGAAAATTTGAAATATGTGAAGGGTGTGCACTTGGAAAGCATCACCGCAACTGCTTTTCAAAAGGAGTAGCTTGGAGAGCAAAAAGGCCACTTGAATTGGTGCATACGGATGTTTGTGGATGAAAATAGGTATTTCATTCTCTTTATTGATGATTTTACAAGAATGACTTGGGTTTATTTTATGAGACAAAAATCTCAAGTTTTTACAATCTTTAAAAGTTCCAAATTTTTGTTGAGAAACAAAGTGGTCATTTCATAAAAGTTTTGAGAAGTGACAATGGTAAGGAGTATACTTCAAAAGAATTTGATAAATTTTGTCAAGATAAAAGTGTTGAAAGACAGTTAACAGTTGGCTATACTTCACAACAGAATGGAGTGTCGGAGAGGAAAAATCAAACCGTAATGGAGATGGCAAAGGCTATGCTACATGAAAAAAGGCTTCCAAAATCCTTTTGGGCTGAAGCAGTTTATACATCCGTTTATTTAACAAATAGATGTCCAACAAAGGCCATGTTAAAATGACACGACCTGTCCCGATTCACCCTAGTAGACCCAAGACGCACTGCATACCGATGATGGATACCAGCTGGATGCCAGATCCACCATTAAGACTACTTAGACTTTTCCATAATTTATTGACTTTTCTTTGACTAAAAAGATTTTATAAAAATTTTGGCAGAATTCCACCGCAAATTGGACTTAACTAGAACTTGAAAATTAACAAATTTCCAAACACAATATATATATAAGTACCAACAGGTCCACCTGCCCCCTAATATGAACCAATCAAAATTAAAGTATAGCCAAATCGACAATTTCTACTATCATTTACAAAACAATCCAAATTTATAATATTTACATCCAAAAAGGCGGTAAGTCCATCTAACTTCTACATGCGACAAATAATACCAAAATAAATCATCAAAAGACCTAGAACATATGTCCCAAAAACAAATGATGACATGCTCCATGGAAATAAATCATACAAACTAATACACATGTGGCTCTGACTCAACAATCCACAGGCTCTTCCAAAGCTGATCAAAATTCAACTACTACCTGAGTAAGATAGCATAGAAAATCATGTGAGTGGAGAGTTTGCCATTAATTATAATTTCTAAGAAAATGATTTCTCATGCTATATATATACTGAGTAAATGCGGACTGTAAATTATAAAGAAACTAGATAATTTGATATTTTAGTAAATTTGCAAAGAGATGTCATATCATAATACTATATGCAAACATGTTGTTTCCTACAAACTAGATAAGCTGTTATCATATATACTGGAAAATCACAGCACAAAGTATCTTGAATCATTGATAATCTGAAATTTGAAATCTATATACTGATTTTTCTGAAATATAGACTACACCAAAAAGGTACCATGAGTAACTGATTATTTGTAATCTGTAACCTGAAATTTGGTCATACGCGTGCAGAGCTGCCACCAAAAGGCTAAGCACACTGGTACATAGCCCAAAGCATATGTGTGTACAAGAGTGGGTCCCAAAGACTTCTAGTAATCCGGTCATACACTGTAGAAATGCATTCACACCAGTGCAGAGCGGGTAAAATAACAATAGCTGGTCATACACCGTGGAAATACATTCACACCAGTACAGAGCAGGTAAAATAACTATATCTAGTCATACACCGTGAAAACGCATTCGACCACCTAATGATTCGAACGGCCCCTTTTTTCTTCTTCTTCATCCTTTTCATTTTTCTTCCTTTTCTTTTCTTTCCTTTTCCCTTTCTTTTTCTTCTCTGCGTCTCTCTCTCTGTGTGCCTCTGCGTGTATTGTCAAGAAAATGCCCCAAATTCATTTTACATTTAAGCCTATTTGTAACTTAAATCCCTAACTTCCATGTAGTGTCATTTAAATCCCCAAGTAATTATACTTTATAAAATAGGCTCATAAAATTTTCTTTACTCAATTTAAGTCCTAATTTGACTTATTTGACTTGGACTTAACAACAAAATTTATTGATTTGACTAAATAAATTTTGACTTTGACTCATTTAAAGCAGGTCGTAACATGAACAAAACTCCAATAGAAGCTTGGAATGGAAAAAAAAAAACCATCGATGAAGCACTTGAAAGTGTTCGGGTGCATTTGTTATGCTCAAGTACTGAAAGAGAAGCGGCACAAACTTGATGAGGCAAGTGAAAAGTCTATTTTCATTGGCTATAGCTCACAATCTAAGGTATATAAGTTATACAACTTGAAGACCAAGAAAGTGATAATTAGCCGAGATGTGTTGTTTGATGAGAATGCTACATGGAATTAGGAATATGAGAAGTTGAAAGAAATGTTACTGTCTCAATAATTTTACCTCAAAATTCAGCCGATGAAATTATACAAAATGAAGAATAAAATGAAGATAATGCAAGTCAACCAAGCTTACCATCATCATCACCAAGCATCCCCTCAAGTTCTTCTAGTTCTACTTCATCATCACCAAACTCAACTCCAAGAAACATGCGGGATTTGAATGATATTTATGCAAGATGCAACTTTTGTATGGTTGAACCCGAAAATTTTGAAGAAGCCATAAAGGAGAAATGTTGGAAAAAAGCAATGGAGGAAGAAGTAAATGTCATTGTGAAAAACAAAACTTGGGAGCTTGTTGAGAGGCCAATTAAGAAATATGTGATCGGTGTAAAATGGGTCTACAAGATGAAGCATAATTCGGATAGCTAATTCAAGAGAAACAAAGCAAGATTGGTTGTGAAAGGGTATGCACAACAGCCGGGATCGATTGTGATGAAACTTTTGCTCCGCTTGCTCGCCTAGACACCATAAGAGAACTTATTGCTCTTGCAGCCCAAAAAGGTTTGTTGTTGTATTGACTTGATGTCAAATCAGCCTTTTAAATAGAGAACTAAAAGAAGATGTGTATGTTGAACAACCTCAAGGTTTTGTTGCAAAGGAGAAAAGACAAGGTGTATAAGCTAAAAAAAGCTTTTGTACAAAGCTAAAACAAGCACCAAGTGAGGGCTTGGTATAGTCAAATTGATGGCTATTTTCAGCAAAATAGGTTTTGCAAAAGCAAAAGTGAGCCAACCTTGTACGTGAAACATCGAGGTAACACCAATATTCTTATTGTTGCACTATATGTTGATGATTTAGTTTTTACTGGAAATAATGCAAAATTGATTAAAGAATTTAAAATTGATATGATGAAAAGATATAAAGTGAGTGATTTAGGGCTGCTACATCATTTCTTTGGTATGGAAGTATATCAAGAAAAAAATGGAGTGTTTATCTCTCTAGTGAAGTATGCCGAAAAAGTTCTCAAAAAATTTAGAACGTATGGGTGTAAAACTATTGAAAATCCACTTGTTTGTAATGAGAAATTGATGAAGGATGATGGAGAAAAGAAAGTAGATGAAACTCTTTATAGAAGGTTGATTGGAAACTTGCTTTATCTCACTGCAACAAGGCCAGATATCATGTATTCGTCAAGTTTACTTTCAAGGTTCATGAATAGTCCAAGCCATAAGCATTTCGGTGTTGGAAAAAGAGTTTTGAAAGAAATGTTTTATTTTGTCTAATTTAATGGTTATAAAAGAGACAAGTGTAGGATTTAGAAAAAGTCATATTTTGTGTCAAAAACAAGACTTACTTTTTTGCCGCCATGTATCGTGTATATGTATGAAAAAATAACACGAAAAACTAATCAAAAATTTCCAAAACGTACTCTTTTTTTTTTCCTGTGTCTTCTTTATTATAGCAGATTTTCTGGGACCAAAACTAAAATTACAGCCAACAACCTCTGCAGAAGTAGCTTCCAACCTTCATCAGCATATAGAAACTGCATTTGATGTAGAAAGTTAATGGAGCCGGCATATAAAGCCACGTTCATTAGCCGAGTAGTTAACAAAATTCGACTTCCATTATTTCTGTCTGGAAACAACCTTCTAAAATCATCCCGGGCTTCAGTATTCCACACATCATCCATTACAATTAAATACTTCATAGGCCTTAAAATTTTGTAGAGATGCTCCGCCAATTCATCTTCACTCTCACGATGCATTTTATCGTTAAGTTTTCTTAGGGAATCTAAAAGGTCTAGCAGAATGCTCACACACAATATTCTTGAGAGCGGATCTTGGGTGGCAACCACGGTCGTAGTCCGTATCGCCCAAACCAAAAGCCCAATGAAAAAATTATTTTAGTTTAGCTTTGGTCCAATTTGTTAATTTATTTTTCTAAGCCAATTAAATACCCACATGGCCTAAACTAGGACCATTGCAGACACTTCCCAATTCTACAAAATTCAAACTTTAGAAAGTTCAAAATTTGAAAGTGGACATGAATTTTTTAATTTGTTGCACTTTCCAATATTTGGTATTGAAATATCATTTTATTTTCTAGCTTGATTGTAATATTATCCTGTTGTATATGACTTGCTTATAACTTATATGTCGTTTCATTAAATATATGATTACAATATAATTGTATATAACACTATTAAAGGGTTTAAATATTTTGTGCATCGACTACATAGCTTCGTTTTAGATACAATACATATATAAATTATATTATAAAATAATTTTTGTACATCGACTACATAACAAATTTTTTTGAGATATACCTTGTTAATAAAATAGATATAGATTCTATTATAGAAGAATTAACAATTGTAAAAGATTGTCGAGCACAACTTTCTTTAACTAGTTTTAGATCTTGAATATTTTTGTTTAATGACTTCTTGTAACCTTTTAAAGATCGTGACTTATAAAAAAAACATTAGATTCTCATAAAAATTGGCTAAGTAATTGTGGTTTGAGAAAAAAAAAATTCGGGAGCTCTGCCCCGAACCCCCGTGAGGAGGGTCTCCCCTTTCCCCTAGCCCACCCCTTTGTCATATCCTGGCTTCACCCCTGTCTATGTATATTTTACATAACCAAACTCTTGAATATTACATAATTGGTATATTATAACAAAGACACTAAAATATTTGCTGTACATTTTTTTGCAGTTACAAATGCAACACGCAAATACACAAACAATATAAAATTGAATTGAACCTACCTGACTTGGAATAATTGAATCAAATAATAGATAAGTTTAAAAGCTTGCAATAATATTTAAAGCAAAAGAAAAACGAGAAAACACATTTTTTTTTGTGCATAACCTTCTGCCCGGTTGGAGGAAAGCAATATAATGTTTGAATTTGACAAATTTTTAAAGTTGAATTTTGGCAAAAATCCAAAATAGGCAAAATGCATAAAGTACTCTATTTCACTAAAGCCATGTTTCACTAGAGGTGTCAATCTGGGTCAGGCCACCTGATTCACCTCCGATGAAGCCTAGTAACGGCCCGCATTAGAAAAAGTCCACGCACGGAGAGTTGCAAGCTAGGTCAACCCAACCCACGAAAATTGAACACGAGCCCGGTCCACCCGTCGGCCCATCCAAATCGAACCCATATGGGCAGCGATTTGACCCAGTTTCACAAGATGAATAAAAATTTTTTTTTAAATTACAAAAAAATTAGTAACTTATTGTAATTCAAAAAATGTTTACATTTATAGCAAAAAATGTTTGAAATTACTAAACAAAAATAAATAACAATGATAAATTCACATTTGTTATTTATAAAAAAAATGTGTACATGGAATTTATATCTTATTTTACATTGAATTATTTCTAACTTTTGAATTTAAATAAAATGCAAACAAATAACAACTAAATACATCATTATAGTTAAAGCACATCTCAACTACGTTGGCACGTAACTATTAATCATTTGCATATTTATAGTTTAAGTACATCTCAACTAGGTTGGCACCTAACTAACTATAATTTAATTGTTTGAAATTATATATTATTTACAAATCAATCTTCAGCAACAACTAGATTTTAATGTCTTCAACAATATCGTCAGACATTTTATCTTGCATTCTTCTATCTGCGAATAGCCAATCTTTTACACATATGAAAGCTTCCCAAATATCTTCTCTAAGTCTTGATCATCTTTCGTCCAATACACTATTACCTGCACTAAAAGCATATTCGGATGGCACTGTTGAGACTGGTACTGTTAGTAGATCTCCTGGCATTTTTTATAATACTGGGTATGATCTCTCATTTAATTTTCACCATTCTAAAATATCTAAATTTTCTACATCATCTTCAGGTATTAAACTATAATGATCAAATTGATAATATCTTTCTAATTTGGTAGGTGTGGTATTCATGTATGTAGTTGATGAAGTACTAACATCATGTTGTTTTTTCTTAGCTACCAAGGAGAAAAAAGAAGATTTACCTTTAGAAGTTGTACTAGAGTTTGTAGAAGTAGAAATATTTTTATTGTTATCGTATTTAATAAAATAGTAGTTATACATTTCATTGATGAAAATTTCTAACTATCGATTTGTGATATTTATGTTAAAAGCTAATATTTTAGAAAGTGATTTTAAAGCAGTATGAACTCCAAATAATTTTAGGCGAGGATCTATTACATCAGCCACTGAAATAATTAGTGGCATGTTTTCATAATATTTTCGAAATTTTTCTTCAATTGACAAAATAATTTGAAAGAAAAATGGATCGTTTCTAAAATTTGATAATTGGTTAGCAATTTCTACTAATTGTAAAAGTACAAGATGACTAGTTGGGTAATACGCACCCGAACTAATTTTTGTTGACTTATAGAAAGGTTTCAAAATTTCATAACTTTAAATCCATGTTCCCAATGCGAATCATCTATATATAATTGATTCTGCTTCAAATTAATGAATGCATTAATAGCATTGGTGTAGCCAACACACGATTTTAACATAAGAAAAGTTGAGTTCCATTTGTTTGGAATATCATCAACAAATTTTTTTCTTCTCAATCCAAAATTTTTACAAATTTTGGCAAATTCTTGTTGTCTAGAATTTGAAGAAGAAATATAATTAATTGCTTCTCTAATTATACGAATTTGTGGGGCTATTAATTTCAAACTATCTTGTACAACTAAATTATATATATGACAAACAAATTGAATATGAAATAATTTAGAATCAAATAAGGGTTTAACTGTTCTAATTAGCAGGTCAATGCATGCAGTATTCGGACTTGCATTATCAAATATGATACTAAATAATTTGTTTAACACACCAAACTCATTAAATACTTATAATAAATTTTCACACAAATTTACTCCATTATGTGGATATTCAAGTAAACGAAACGTAATTATTCTCTTGTGCAGTAACCAATTACTATCAATAAAATTTACTATAACACAAACATACCCATTGTGATTGCGTCGAGACCAACAATCAGACGTGAAACACATAATCTCTTCAATTTTTGTAAGTTGATTTGACACGGCCCGTCTCGAGCAATATTTATCTACCCGAGACGTGACGTGCACCGATGGTGGATACCAACTAAAGGTTGGACCTACCACCAAGGCTACTATAATTACTACTCATGATTACTTATTTTTATGAAACTTTCGGCATTATCTCATCTGTAATTTGGACTAACCAACCTGAAATAAAGTATCACATATTCCAACAAACTATATTCACAACTAAATGAGGCCATTTGCCCTTTCAATACTCACAATAAAACAACGCGGTAGAGACTAGCTGAAACATAATACTTTTACTATTGAATTATCATAAACTGTACATACGGATACAAAATACCTAGTGAGCCGCCTATTTATTTACAGGTGATGCAAAATGATATCCAAAAATGAACATGTATCTCCAAAATAATGACTATATGCTCTATGAAGTGAGTCATACTAAATAACACTGTCGTGTGGCTCTGACTTTGAACTCAAAAGTTTTATATCCAAAAGCTGCCCAGAAACTCAACCGCTACCTGATAAGAAAAATCTATGCGTTCCCAAAAAGCAGCTATCTGTTTTTGAATCCCAATGTCGTCCTATAGGAAAGAGAAGTTTAGTTGTCCTCGAAAGTGATCTTCGAGCTCAAGATGAGTTTTATATACTTAACAACTGTCCTGAGATTGAAATGTACTTAAAGTGAGTGTGTACGTATTTTTTGTAGTATCTTTAACATTAAACGGTTTTATTATTATAACAATTGCTCAACGTAATTTTTACTTCAACAGTGAGCACAAGGATCAGTTGCAAACTCGTGGAGTTACCAATGTTAACCGGTTTCATAGATCCGATTTTCTTGCTTGGTTTCATACGAAGGTAGAACAATAATCTGTTTGCATTTATAATTAGTATAATGTTTGATTAGTTAATGACTTCACATCTTATTATGATGATTTATGCTCTACATCGGATAAACGCCGATGATGTGTCTCCGTAATTGCTATCTTTGGCGTCTCGGACAAATGTCACAGCATTCCTACCCAAAGATGTATCGTTAACGGAGTTCTATTTCTAACTTATGATCGTGATATCCGACGTAAAACACAAAATAGTGGTGTGAGTATTGCGAGGACCGGTGATGACATATTTTATGGCCGACTTCAGGATATATTGGAGCTTTATATATAAATGGTTTCTCAATTGTGGTGTTTGGTGTAGATGGTTTAAGTGTGATGAGAAAAAGAAAGGTCACAGAGAACAACATCACAAGTATTGACACCCAGCAAAGAGGCTTACAAAGATGACCAGTTCATACTTGCTTCACAAGCGAGGCAAGTGTTCTATATTGATGACCCATCACGTAGTCATAACTGGCGAGTGGTTCAAGAAGTCAATCATCGTACTACGTGGGATACGCCAGCGACGGTTCTGACTGAGATAGATTTGCTTCACGATGATAGCTCGTCAAAATTCTCGCTGTTTGTTGATCTTGGCAATTTTGAACACATTACTATGCAATGGGTCGACAATGATGCCATTCGGTTGGATCATCTCAGTAGTGAGAGCGTCATCGTCAAATGTTAGTGGAGATGAATATAATTTTATTAACGATGAGGAGGAGGATAATGAGGACGAGGACGATAACGATGAGGGCGATGATGGAGGTGAGGTTGAGGCATCTGACACGGAGATGATCATGACGATTTCGTCGAATATGACGATGATGCCGATAGAAGCAATGGTAGTGACGATGATTGATCAAACAACACTTTGTAATCTTGTACTGCTTTTAGTAGAATTTTCGTTATTAAATAAAAATGACCAATCATTTATCTATTTTTTATTTAAATTAAACAAATAATAATGATAACGTAATTTATTTAGTTCTTTGTTATTAAATAAAAATTTAGACATCAATTATTTAATTTTGTTATTTTAATTAAAGAAACTATTACAATAACGTCATTTAATTTTTAACAATTTCGTACTAATTGTCTGTATTAAACATTAACTAAAAATGAAATTGTGGCGCCATCTAAAGAGACGAAATTAGTGTTCTCTATAGATAAGAAAAAATTGAAATTAGCAAGATTTACAATTCAAAGACTTTAGATAACCTGGAAATTGGTTTAAGAATTCGAGAAATTGACAACTCACGTGACTTCGTGTCAACTTGGCCAAATATACAAGACCCGACCCAATCCGTTTAGGCAAATTTGTTTGCCACTTGACGCTTTCAGGACAACGCCCGGAGCAGAGATCAACCCGTCCGGTCGGTCGCGGGGTCGAGGGGATGCCCTCGTGGGGGCTCGGGGCAACACCCCGGGCGGGGTTCGACCGCCAATCAGTCGCGGGGTCGAAGGGTATATTTGGCATCTCGAAACCAATATCGAATGAATGAGAAATTACGAAAAATGTGAAATTCGGGTAAAAATTTTACCATGCGATCGCATGGGTTTTTTATCTTACGATCGCAAATGGCATAATTTTTCATTAGAATGTTTTTCGTTCATACCATGCGATCGCAGGTAACAAATCAATGCGATCGCATGGCTTTACGAACAAATGCCCCAACAATTTTTTTGACCTTGCGATCGCATGGGTTTATTATCAGCGATCGCAAATGGCTGAATTTTTCGCCAGAATGTTTTTCGTTCATACCATGCGATCGCAGGTAACAATTCCATGCGATCGCATGGCTTTATGAACAAATGCACCAACAATTTTTTTTGACCTTGCGATCGCATGGGTTTATTATCATGCGATCGCAAATGGCTGAATTTTTCAGGAGAATGTTTTTGTTCATACCATGCGATCGTAGGTAACAATTCCATGCGATCGCAGGTAACAATTCCATGCGATCGCATAGCTTTATGAACAGATGCCCCAACAATTTTTTTGATCTTGCGATCGCATGGGTTTATTATCATGCGATCGTAAATGGTGAATTTTTCAGCAGAATGTTTTCGTTCATACCATGCAATCGCAGGTAACAATTCAATGCGATCGCATGGCTTTATGAACAGATGCACCAACAATTTTTTTGACCTTGCGATCGCATGGGTTTATTATCATGCGATCGCAAATGGCTGAATTTTTCAGCGAGAATGTTTTTCGTTCATACCATGCGATCGCGGTAATAATTCTATGCGATCGCATGGCTTTACGAATAGATGCGCTAACTTTTTTTTTCTTGTGTTTAATGTATAGGGACGACTGTAGTCGTCCCTTTAGAACCCAAAAATTTACAAAAAGTAAACATCCCGCATCCTCACATATCATTTATTTCCCCCCAATTTCTCACTCTTTTGTACCGGTGAAATTTGGCTCTGAAAACCCCCTCAATCTATCACCCTAAAACCATAACCACCGCCCTCTCCCATCAATACTCCATCCGAAAAAAGGGTTCTTCGATCGGGAAAATCTGTGAAATGGAAGAAAAGAGACAGAACTGGACAACGCAGACCTTGTGCACGAAGACTGAAGAAGAAGAAGAAGAATCAAATCAAATTATCGTTATTAAACGTTGGGTAAGCCATCTTTTGCATGGGTGTTTGTTAAAAATTTTCACTTTCCTTGAACGAATTTTGAGTTTTTTTTTTTTACCATTTTCTTATTACTCATGGTCACGAATTCAAGAGACGTTCATTATGTTGTATAAATTATTGGTTACGGATTCTATGAAATGGGTTTGTTGCGAGATTGGATTTTGATGGTTATTGCCTCTGTTGGTTGATTGAATTGCACTTTGCACACGTATGTAGGTGAAAGTTGTCACTCGGTTTTCACAAAACTCATCCCCTGATTGATTTTGTGTGCGGGCATGATTCGGTTGTGGGTACTTACCACTATGAGAACTGATTCATCCTCTTAATGATTTCAAAGCTTCTTGTGGCAGGGTTATCTGTTTACACTTTTTACTAGTGATTCTATAGAAAAATTTAATTGTTTCCTTGTATTTGTGTGTATTTTGAGCAAGTAGGTGTGAAGACCAAGACTACTGAAGTACAGTCAAAGTTAGCAAATGTCACTTTAGTGGATGCAAACAAGAACCAGGTGTGTATATTCTCCCAATAACCAATCTAAGATTAATTGCTCCAAACAATAATCTTCCCTACGATGGTATAAGGAGGGATACGTGACTATAAATGTTTTTATCCTTGTGGGACTTGTGTGCAAGTGTGTTCATGCATGGGAGCATATGCACAAATATAGAGTAAAGAAGGATGAGAATACCTGTACAATACATGGTCCGAAGGAATACTACTCATAACACTTTTATCCTTCCTGAAAGTGGAAAAATTAGAAAATATTGGTAGATGAGAAACTAATGAATTATGGAACTAGTATCAAATGTATGCTTACAAAATACCATAAAAGAAGAAATGCTTGTGTATAGAACCTTAAGCTACTCGAGGCGCCTGCATAGGGACGCTTTCCGATCAATGCATGGTGTTGTTCCCTAATAGCTTGGCTTGTGCTAGACCTACCAGAATATTTTTTGAAGTGTCCAAGAATAAATAAGTTTATCATACTTTAAATCCCTTATACATAATTCAGATTTAAAGAAAAAAGACTTACCTATTTAAATATGGCAGTGGAACTCTAGAGTTGGCATTGTCTTTGTTACCAGTAATATTTCTGCTAGATTCTTTAATCTTTGAACAATAATCTCTGCCAATAGCCAATATATGTGACAAGGAGTAGTCATCTTCCTCTGGTTCAGGAAATTGAACAAAAGTTTCTCGAAGGTTTTGAGTTAAAGTCTCATTTTTTTTTTGAAAAGTTGAGATTGTAGTAAAGTGTTTGTAAATTTGAAGATCCAACATAATTTTCAGGTAGGTGCAATTGATGTGTCTTGTTTGGTTCATCAGGGTCAATGTTAATAATATTGATTTCATTTGGTAAGAGAAACTCTGTTGATTTTCTTGAGTAGGGAGAAAACGAATTAGATTTTCTTGCCATAAGAAAATAGTAACACCAATGGAAAATATGGAAGACATAAAGATGGGTTAGGAGAGGCGGGTTATAGTTTTCATTCTAGTTCTGTATTCATATAATTAATAATTTTCATCAAAGGTGTCAGAACAAGAAAGACATGAGAAGAGGCATGTAAGGTGTATGGTTTATGTGTTTAATAAGACAGATAAATCTTGATTGGTTATGTACAAGAATTTGGGAGTTCTGAAAAAATCTTCCTACTCTAGACATTACAAGAAAAGATAGTTCAGCGCAAAGGAATAGCCTTTCGATTTATCTTCTTGTTTTTGTCTTATGGGACTCATTTTGTACCTACAAGAAAATTTTGATATTATTAATTTGAGTTCATTATAGTTTAAGAATCTTTGTTTTGAACATTGAGACCCCATAGGAACAACTAAGAACACTTTGTCACGTTGTTTATTAATTGCCTAGGAGTGCATTGTCTTTGAAAGTGCTAACTCATTTAATTTACTCACATATGCCATCTTTTCTAAAGATGGTCAAATTCTGTACATGCATTTTCAAGCTATGATAGTTGCCTAATCCTTTTCTGTTGTATTGAGACATTGAGACAGGAGATTTCAAAGCTTCTTGTTAAGTAGGACTTATTGAAGCTAAGGACGTGATACAATGGCCGATGTATTAAACCATGGAGGGGATGGTGGAGATGAGCCTCCACATCAGCATGCAAATAGGCTACAAGCGGACTGCCAGACAGGTAAGATAATTTTTTTGGCAGTAAATAGTGTGTATTCTAAGTGATTTACATATTAAAACATTTTTTTTTTGTGAATTCGTAGCGCCTGCAGCTAAAAAATGGGGCCCTTCAAGATCGTTACATCTTGTTAAACTATTCCAGTCTAACGGGAAAAAACCACTCCCCATAGATTTTGATACACAAGAGGGGACCTATTTACCTACAGGAGAGAACCAAAAATACTTATCGAGGGTTGTAGGGACACATGTGAGACAATTTGTGCACCCCTACTTCGAAAGATGGGTCAATGTTCCAGAGGAACAAAAAGCCCGTGCCACGGGCTGCGTATACGTAAGTGAATTAGCTATCATTTTATACCTTAAGTACTTTTAATAAAGTCTAACTTCAATGACTTAAACAAGATTGATTTGCTATAGGAATTCTTCGACGTCAATCCAAGGCGTTACTCCAAGGCTGATTACAAGCTCGTTGTTGACGGTATCGAAGATACAGCGGCCCGACGATTTCGTTAGTACAAGGCCAATGTGAATGTATACATAAGAGATAAGGGTACTGCCGTACCTTACCGTGGCCTGACGGCGGATGTATGGGAAAGGTGCATAGAGTGCTCATCGAGTCAAAAATTTAAGGTAAGCACAATTCATTTAATTTATTTAAATGAATTTCTATTAAATATTAATATTAACATTGTATTCATTTCAATTAATTTTTTATAGGATATTTCAATGACGAACAAAGTGAACAGGGAAAAAATAAATTATACTAGCCTGCAGGGGTCAAAAACTATAGTTGCTACGGGTTTTGATATGGTAACATATATTATTTTTCATCCATAATTTCATTTTCAAATTATGGAATACGTTTGAGTTATTCATTTAATATCGTGCATACTTATACAATGGGACCGCTGACCTGTGGAGTGGCCGAGTGTCATTGAAACTTTCAAAGTCAACCATCAAAGAAATGGCGAGTGGGTGAACGAAAGGGCTGTGCAAGATTATGTACGTAAAAGTTAATACAAAGTGATGTATTGCTGTTAAATTTTTGAGTTTCACATTTAATTGACAAATATTTTAAATTTGATTATTTAAGGAAAAAATGGTGGAGGAACGGGAAGAGCAAACGCAGCAAGCTAGCTCAAGCGTGGCATTTAACGAGCACGACGTTGTTCTTAAGGTCCTGGGAGAGAGGAGGGGACACCGACGCGCAGTTGGACGGGTTATGATGGGCACTTCCCGCTCTCACTCGTCCACTACAACATTGTGGGACCAACACAGTTCCAGTCAATCTACTCAGGCAACCAATGCATTGAAGTCCAAAATGGAGACATACATGCATCAAATGAATGAATTTTTCACACTTTTAACGAGTAATTTGCAAGCTGTCATGCCGGGAATTCAGCTGCCGACACCGCCACCACCACCACCACCTCCCCTGTCGCCTATGCATGAAGAAGAGTTAGATTCTTTGAACGACGAAGATTATTTATCTGATCTTTAGTCTTCATTTGACTATCTATTTTTAGTTGTACATACTTTTGTTTTGTACATTATGGTTATTTTGTGTTGGAAGTTTTTGTTTTTGTGCATAGTTTTTTATGATGTTTTGGTACAATTTGTTTTTGTGTAAAAATATGATAATATAATTAATATTATTTCAGTTGCTTTTAAAGATTTTATTTAATGTTTCTATTAAGTCATTGTAATTAAATAAGTTGAATTAGTATTGAAAGTGTAATAATTACTAGAATTAATAAATTTGAAAAAAAAATAATTAATATTTTTCTATAGATATTGGGACGATAATAGTCGTCCCAATAGTTTGTCCCCGTAGATATTTTTCAATTGGGACGACAATAGTCATCCCAATAGTTTAACCTATAGAGACGACATATTGTCGTCCCAATAGTTTAACCTATAGAGACGACAATAGTGTCGTCCCAATAGTTTAATCTATTGGGACGAAAATAGTCGTCTCAATAGTTTTTTTGAGACCTACTATTCACTTTGGGAATGGGACATAAAGGGACGACAAATGTCGTCCCTATAGATTAAACATATATTGGGACGACAATTTGTCGTCTCAATAAATAAGTTGAAACGAATATTTTGACGAAAATAAAAGACGAAAATAAGGGCTATAGGGACGATAAATGCCGTCGCTATAAATTGTGAATATATTGGGACGACTATTATCGTCTCTGTTGACTTACTAGGACGGGCTTATTGGGATGATCATTAGGGACGACTATGTCGCCCGTCACAGCCCTTTAGCAACGACATATCTATCTCAGAGGGACGACAAAAGTCGTCCCTATAGCTCCTTTTTCTTGTAGTGTATATTAGAAAAATCGTAAGATTAATTTATTGTTCCAACTATGTTAATTAAATTTTCTTAATTTATGAAAAAATATAAATAATCTTATTTTTATGGGACGGATGTAATATTGCACTATGCTGAATTACAACATTGAAGAGAATGTGTAATGTCTTAGCCCTAGAGGAAAGAGACGTACCTGAAATTCAAAGTTTCCCAATTTCCAATGTTCTTCTCGTATGACCTTTGCTGAACTCACAAGAGAAGTGCTACATTCACACAGCTCGATTTCTTTAAGAGTTGGAATTTTTCCAATTCGAGAAGGATCTCCACCAGGTTGTAGCAGTACCTAACACTTAGGTGTTGGAGGCTTGGTAAATGTGTTTCATCAACTTTCGAGTACTCTAGATCAGTCATGTGTATGAGCAGCAATTTTAATCGACGAAACTCTCCATCGTTTGTTTCCCACACAGGGCCTTCGAATGCATGAAATTTGAGTTTCAGCACTTCAAGATTGGACAATGAACCAACAACAGTCATATTTTTCCATGATATTCTACAACCACTCAAAGTTAACCTTTTGAGTTTTTGAGGGAAAGCAAACTTCACCGGTAGAGGATCCTGATATTTTAAATAATACTTGGCAAAAAAGAAGCATTTCAATATTTCAAGTTGATGCAGATACACAAAATTGTCAAAACAATAGGATGACCACTTAGTTTGCCCATCATGCTCGAACGAAATGACCAATTTCTTTAGGTTCAGCATCATATCATGGACCTCCTTTGTCCATCTGAAATTTATCACGTTGCCAAGTGTGTGTAGATTTTCCAAGGAAACAATATTTCTCCCCATCAGTGCATCTGTAGGATGAGGCATGTAACTTCTCATGAACAAGAGATGCCTCAATCGTGCCATCTTCCAGATTTCCGGTGATAGGAATGATGTATTAAAGATTGATCTGAATTTGCCTGGATTAACAATTAACTTCTCAAGATTGCAAAGTTTGGCAATTGACGCAGGAAACCTATGCTTTATCCACTAGGTCAAAGCAATATACCTCAAATTAACCAGTTCTACTATTTCAACTGGGAACTCTTCGAACCTTATTGTGAGCGCATCTAATACTCTCAGCAGCCAAAAATTTGTGATAAAATGTATATCATTTAGGCTATTGCGAAAAAAGAATGTAACAGAGCGGACACGCAAATCACGATTGTTTCCAAGTGCAAATCTGGGGATTTGATTCTTCAAATCTGTAAGAATACTTACTTGACGAAGATTGTCATGGACCCCTGGAAGATAGTCAACATCCGAATTAAACTTCTCCTGCTTAGATTTCATCAGGCAGAAGTATCTTACTGAATCATGTATGCTGCAGGTTTTGATTTCTCCACTATAACTCCACTGACCAACCACAATCAGATTTCTATCAACAAGATCTTTTAGATACTCCTCTGCCACCTCTTCCAAGCTTTTTGATCTTTCTGGCTTTATAAATCTATTGGCAACCCATAACTTGGTGAGTTTGGATCTGCGGATCTCATAATCTTCAGGAGAACACCCATATAAAGAAAACATGCTCTCGAATGATGGGGCAATTGGTTATAAATGAAAACTATAAAGTCCAGGATGTTGTAATCTGTATTCCTTGAAGAACGTAAATTTCTTGCGACGTACTTCCAATAATCTAGTTTCCTCTTGGCTTTGTAGAGGAGACCACCGATCAAGACAAGTACAAGTGGAAGTCCTTTGCACTTCCCTGAAATCGCCCTTCCTATATTTACGAGTTGAAGAGGACATTCTTTTCCCCAAACACCATCCTCTGCAGCAGTTTCCAACTTTCTTCTACAGATAGAGATCTCATGTGGTAACAATGGAAAACACGACTAGCATGCCGAGCCACTCGTGGTTCTCGAGTAGTCAAAATTATTCTACTTCCATTATTGCTATCCGGAAACAAATTTTTGACTCTGTTCCATGTCTTGATCTTCCATACATCGTCCATTACAATGAAAAATCTTTTGTCCTTCAAACTTTTGGATACATTTTCAGCTAATTTTTCAGTGCTCTCTTCACGTGATTCATAATTGAGGCCTCTTATGGAATTTAGAAGCTCTTTGAGTACATCTTGCTCCCGATATTCTTGAGACACCGTTACCCAATCACGAACATCAAAAGGATGGGCAGTAAACTCGTCATAAAACTTTTTCGCCAGTGTAGTCTTGCCAATGTCTCCCATCCCAACAATTAAGACGACATTAAGTTTAGAGTAAGGTTTTGTGAGTAGCTTCCAAAATTTCATAAAATCATCTCCCATTACAACACTGTTGTTTGTGGAACGAGATTTTGATGAAGCAACAGGCAAATAGTTTCTTGGTAGCAGAACTTCTATTTCGTTCCTTTCCCTCATCTTCACAACCTCATCTGAAATGGAATTGAGTACTAAAATTATCTTTTGTAAGCTCTCAAATTTCTGGTCCAATTCTGAGAAGATCAGATTGGACATGTGGGATTCAATTATATCTTGGCTTTATATGCTACTGATTCTTCCTTCCAAACCTCTAAGTTTGTCACTATTTATGTAAAGAAACATCTAGAAAAGACAACAAGGAGCTAACCTTTTCATGGAGCGATCTCATGATGATTTGTTGTTGCTCTGTTTGATCATCGGGATGCAGGATTTGGTCTAGTGTTTGGTTAAGTGAAAGTAGAGATGCATAAGCCATCTACAATCTCTTCCCAGGGCAAAAGGATCTTAGGCAATTATGTGCAATGATAGTCTAGTTATGTTAATTGGAAGTCAATGATGAATCCATTTATGTAGTAATAATTTTGTTTGCAATGTTAGTGTCATGAATAGAGTGGCAAATGGGATGAATTGGGCCATCCAACCCATCAAAACACAGGCCACATGAAAGCTGACCTGGGATGGCCAAAACCCGCTTTTTTATGGGCCAAAATATGTTATTTTCGATTCGGTAATTTATCTACCAACTTGTCATAATATTTTTAAAATAATTTTTATACAATCTAATACATTACATCAAATACAATCTTAGATAAATTTAGACTATATATTTTGAGATTTTTAAAGAGATTAATTTATAAAATTGGAGCTCTCATGTATTAGTTAATAGATAAGCGTCAATTTTTTTTCAAAAATAATAATTTTTTTTTGTTAATTATAAAGTATTTGTAAACACTTTTTAAAAAAAAATACAAATATTAAAAACATGTTAGTCTTATTGTATTGAAATATAAGCATGTTTGGCTTAAATTAAAAGGTTTATTTATAAGTAAATTTAAAATAAATAATTTACTTGTCACACCAAATATATTTTGTATTGAAACTTAAATTAAACTAAATTTTAATTAAATCTAAATAATTTTATGTTAGATCCTGAGATTTTTGGACTAATGTTTATTGGTGACTTTGGCTTAAATCATTTTAGATTGATATTATTTGAATTATGTATTGTGACTATTCACAAAATAAGTGATTAGTGTTAAGGAGTAAAAAAAAATCAAAAAATCAAAAAAATAAAAAATAAAAAAATCAAAATCGGGCCGGCACAACTAGCCCGCGGGCTAGATAGGTCGGGCCATCTTGGCCTGGTTATATTTGGGCCAGGGCCAACCGAACCCAAAAAAGTGGGCTACATGGGCCGGCCCGCGGGCCAGGCCGATTTTGCCACCTCTAGTCATGGACGTTGTAACTAGCTAGTGCTACTAACATTCCCATATGTTCATTATAATTCAAAGTAATATGAAGTGTATTGAAAATAAAAGAAGAAAAATAGCCAAGAGGGGAAAAATCAAAAATAGAAAGAAAGATGTTGAATGAAAAGTTAAGAGAAATGAACATGGTTGAAATTTGGTTCATGTTGTTGATTTTTGGTTTTAGTTTACATATTATATTGTTATTTCAGAAGGCAATGCTCATATCGATATAGTTTAGAGCATCTCTAAGGCTTTCATAGATTGTTAAAATAAATTTGCGACATAAGCAAAAATAGATATATTTAAAAAATTCTTCTCCAATGTAATTTGACGGGGACTGTATCAAGTTTGATGTGACAAAGAAAAAAACACAGATTGTAGAGTTTCGTTAGACATTGATTTAGCAAAATTTATATTTTTCTTTTCAAATTTATATTTGCTATCCTAATTTAGTGAATGTTGGGCGGTCTTTAAAATTATTTTTAAGACTTATAAGTTGTGAGTCATATAAAATGCATAGATAATAAATGGATAGTAAAATCATGCCTCATACATAACAATTCATAGAATGTATTGGAGATACTCTTACAATTCTAACCATTCTCATATGCATATTTACATGTTTGGAGAATGTGAATATTCTTTTCAAAAATTAAAAAACTTAATTATTATGTTATATCCTTTAAATAATACAAGTTTCTTATTGAATTATGATATTTAAGCAAATTTTAAAAAAGTGTAGAAATACTTATTTTTTGTACAACAAGTTAGACAAGTGATATTGTTGGGATAAAAATAAACTTTATGACTGAAATTGTCGTACCTACGCACACATAGTAGAACTAGTAAAAGTTATGACTGACATGGACATATGACAAGTCAATTGATTATGCTATTCAGAGCTTTGGATTCGTTGCATGTTTAGTAGGTACACCAACTAATACACTTTATTGTTAATTAATTCATGAATTATTGATTAATATAATAGGTCACCTGCTTAATTTGTCACTAAACTTGTAGAGTAGTTTTACAATTATTGAACTTTATTTTTTTCTTAATTGCATTCAGTCTACCACTATCTTTGGAAAGAAATGAAATTACATGCTCGTATGATGGACGACGATGGGACTTAAAAAGTCCGCTAATTCATTGATTTTGTCGTACAAATTGGCAAAAATGTTGATTCTTCTAAAATGGTGCTTTATGAAGGCAGTGATTGTTAGAAGAATAAGCATTTTTGTCACTGTGAATGACAAATCAATACAATAACGGACTTTTGAATTCACACGATCATCCGGCACTTATGTTACTTTAGAATTTCAACAATTGAAGTATTATGTGTGAGCAATAATTTAAATTTAGTTCAAGTTCGAGACCACTAATAATTGTGGTGTAGAGATTGATGTTTCACTAGTGAAGGTTGAATGCAGAGTCACACCTATAATGTTATATGCATAAAGACGTATCTTTTGAGTAATGCATTTGTGACTTTAATGTTACTAAAATGTGTGTGGGCATGTTATATATTTTCATATTGAATTGTATGAATTGCATTTTAGTTGTTGGAAAATGAAGGGTTCTTTGGAGTTATATATAAAGAATAATGATATTTGTTGCAACTCTTCAACGATTCAATTGCACTAGAAGTATGAACTTATACATAGTACAAAGTAATTCAAAACTATCAACATTATCAACAAGATAAGTTGAAGATCCTAATGTTGTTACAAGTGACAAGACTTAGTTATCTTAGTTATTACCCTCTTGCAAACTTGGTATGGGTGAAAGCCAAAGTCCAAGTTTGATCTTAAGACCATCAAAAAGTGAGTGTTAGAGAGGCTTAGTGAAGATGTATGCGAGTTTCGGAGGATGAAACAAAAGAGGTGATAAGAGTACTAAGGGCAACTTTCTCTCGAACAAAGTGATAATCAATTGCAATATGTTTTGAGCGAGCATGGAATCTTCGGATTGAGAGACATTTGAATGCGAGATATTATCACAAAATAAGACGAGGCTTGTCACGATAAATACCAATATCACGAAGAATGAAGGACAACCAAGTTAGATCAGAATCGTAGAAGCCATAGCCGATATTCAACTTCGATTTTCGATATAGAGACAGGTTGGCCACTTTTAGCACTCCAAGAAATGTAATTAGAGACCAAGAAGGTGCAATAACTAGTAGTTGATCGTTGTGTAGTTTCACGACACGCTTAATCGACATCGGAGAATGCATATAAATCAAGACTACTTTGATTGAGGATGCAAAGGCCCATGGACAACGTGCCTTTGACATATCTAAGAATTCTCTTAACCATCCGAAAATGTGCATTTGTTGGAGCATGCATGTGTTGACATACATCGTTATTCGCGCATAACATAAGTCGAACTCAAGAAGAGTTGAATATTGAGCGCCAATAATTTTTGATAAGTCGTGACATTAGAATAAGGGGCATTAGCATTAGCAATAGCAACAATCGGTAGTTTAGATGCCATAGGTGTGCCAATGGGTTTGCGATCGACCATGTACGTATTATGAAGCAAATCAATCATATATTTAGATTGAGACATATAAATGCCACCATTAAAATGATGAACTTTTATACCCAAGAAATAATTCGAGTTGACCAAGGTATTTTATAGAAAATTCAGCCCGTTGTATGATAAATTCATCCAATAAACTATGTGTGTTGCCATAAAAAATTATGTCATCAACGTAAACTAGTAAAAGCATGAGATGGGCACATCACGAAACACAAAGAGTGATGAATAAGTAGAACTACATTGGAACACATAGGCAACAATAAAGAATCTAAATCGGTCAAACCAAGCCCGTGATGCTTATTTTAAACCATATAAGGCACACTTTATTTAACAGACATGATTTGGCATATGAAGATCTTTGAGACCGAGTGGTTATTCAATAAACACCGTCGCGTCAAAATGCCCATGCAGGAAGGAATTTTTAACATCAAGTTGGCAAAGATTCCACCATTTTACTGTGCGAATAGTTGCAGGTTTAATGACGGGACTGAATGTCTCTGTGAAATCAACACCTTATTGCTGATTATATCCTTTGGCAACTAGGCGAGCTTTTTAGTCGATCTAATGAACCATTAGATTTGAGTTTTGTCTTGAACACCCATCGATATCCAATTATATTAATGTGAGGTTGTCGTGGCACAATAATCCAAGTGTGGTTTTCATGTAGAGCTTGCATTTCATCGACCATAGCTGCATGCAACCAGAATTTTTTAAAGAACTTTTAATGGTTTTGGGTTTAGAATGAATGCCTTACAAATTGATGGTAAGGGCATACATGGGATTGGGCTTGACAATACCAAAGCACGAGATTGTGTAGTAATAGTGTAGGTGGGTGGCTCGGTGTTGGGGTGAACGGTGTTGTTATATGTATGTTGCAGTTCAGTATGTTGTGTAGCTGAGTTTGGAACTATAGGATGTGAAGATCATTAAGGTGCGTGTTGAAGTTCAACAAGTTGTGTAGGAGTTGTATGTTGCAAATTTAGCAGTTGATTTATGGTTTTAGGATTGAAGAGGCGTATATGGTTTTGATCAAGAGGCGGTAACACGTGAGTGTAGGATTAGTTGATTCAATGACACATTTGGTGATAACCAAGCACTAAGGGTGGTGTTGTTAGTGACATTTGGAGGTGGTGGAGAAGGACGATTGAAATGGGTAGTTTTTCTCATTGAATAAGACATGCCTAGATATATATATATATATATATATATATATATATATATATATATATATATATATACATACGCCATGTGGGAAGATAAAGGCATAGATGTCCTTTGTGTTTCTCATTATAGCCCATAAAAACACAAGGAATGGATCGGGGTTCTAGTTTGTCTTTCATGTAGAATCGAAGATACGGGTAAGATTGGCAGCCAAAGGTTCCTAGATATTCATATGATGGTTGTTTATGATAAAGAAGATAGTAAGGTGTGTTCATGTGTAAGGGAAGGTGAAGGTATCCGATTGATAAGGAATGTAGAGGTGAGAAAGGCTTCTGTCCAAAAAATATTCGGTAATGAAGCATGTAGCATCATTGCAAGTTCTAATTCAACCACATGACGATGTTTCCTTTCTGCTACACCATTTTTGTTACGGTGTGCAGTGCACGAAAATTGATGGATAATACATTTGAAAAGTAGGTAAACAATAAACTCTTGTTTTGAGAATTCTCTACCATGATATGAATGAAAGACCGGTATATCTGTTTTAAACTGTTTTTCAACCATTGCCTGGAATACAAAATATATCTTAGTAAAATCTGATTTGTCTTTAAGAGGATAAATCTAAGAGAACCAAGAAAATTCATCAACACATATTGCAAATAATGAAATACTTGATTAGATAAAATTGGTGCCGAACCCCATAAATCACAATGTATCATTGAAAGCAGCTTGCAGGCCCTATTATTAGCAGAGTTATCAGAATCGGCCCGACTCGACAGTTCAACCAGTAAAATTGGGAACCGGGACCAAAACTGAGTTGGTTATGCAGAAAACAGACTATATTTAAAAATTCGCCCAAAAATCCGTCGACATGCCCAGTTTTGAAGAACATGTTGAACTGTTCATGGTTTTACAAATTTAAAAATCATTACTTTTCACAATTAATTGTAACAGACCATTAAAATTCATCTCTCTAATTACACGAAAAGGATTAAAACAATGAAAAAAAAAATTGCTTTAGAATAATTTTTGTGATTTCCAAAAACTTATTTTTTATTTTTTACATTAATTTTGTAAATTTTTTAAAAATCACCATGTCAACTCTGGTTCGACCCTTTGACCCTTGACCCTTTCACTTTTTCAGGTCGATGTCCTGGTCAATTTTTAAAACACTGTTTATTAGACGGAAAGAAAGGAAGCTTGAACTTTTACTCAAGGCACAACTTTTACATAAACCAAAGGCTCATTTAGTGACATAAATAAATTTATTTTTCTGAAATTTGAAAACTCTTGATTGTAGATGTTCTAGTTGCCCATGCCATGTATCAACACCTACCACTCGAAACCTGTTAGAGAATAGAGCTTTCACGCTGGCATTGTCTAGGACATATACTCCATATTTCTTACTCTCTGATGCCATCACCTGATGTGTCCTTTGATCCTTAATAAGAAAATCGTGATTGTTAAATACCACATAGCAAGGATAGTCACATGTAAGCTAAGAAATAGATATCAAATTTATCTTTATATTAGGAACAACAAGCACATTATTCAAAGATATCCTTGAATCCTTGGAAAAATATTTCCTTATCTCACATGTGTGACATATAAATGGTCACCGTTCCCAACCATAACAGAGTTAGATCCCATATATGACTTTACATTGGAGGGGTTACGAATCATCGATAATATGGGCGGTGGCACGATGTAATCGGAAGCCATTCAACGATGAGGTAGTTGATTGAGATGAAAAGCGGCAAGAGCTTGAAGGATACGCTCTTCTTGGTAGTCAATTATCAAAGCTATACTCGCATTTGAGAGCTTCATGACCTCTTTTTTGCAACTCTAACATTGAATAACATCGAACTAGTAAGACCAAATTGTGAACTAGCCATTGGTGTCTTGGCTTCTTGAGAATTACGATGATTATATGTAGGTCTTGAACTAGATTGAGAGAAGCCTTGCCCCTCGAGAGAGAGAAGAATTATGGCCACTCTTTTTTGATAGAGTGAACTAGAATGTTGTCCAACAAAAGTAAGATTGGGGTTGATAGTCTCGAAAGTTGTGACTTGTTTCTCGGTTCATGACTTTGTAGCAAAGGAATAAGATCAATGTAAGACGGAACTTGAGGTTTTAACATAGCTTAGAAAGACTCATACCGTGGTTCGAGGCCACCGATAAGCCAAATACCTTCTTTTTATTGGAGAGTGGTTTCTCAATAGCATTTAACTGATCACGATTGATTTAAAATCTTTGATAAAATCGAGATAATTCCGTTCAAAGCCTTATTTTCTCCACGAAGTTTGAGGAGCGGTTCAAATTCTCGAGCAAGAAGATTACGTGAAAATACATTTTGTAAAGTCGAGCAGACATCATGTGATGTTTTGAGGCCAACCACGATTCCTAAAGCTTCTTTAGAAATAGTTGCGATAATCCATGCTTTCACCAACCGATCTGCACGAGTCCAAGCAAAGCAAGATCCGGGTTTGGTACCTTGTTGGAATTGGTGGGATTATCAATCTCGGTGAGGTGGTGGATGTGTATCACCTAAAATGAAATCAAGTAAGTCTCGACTCTCTATTAATGACAGTACTTGTGTTTCTCATAAGAAGATAGTTGTTGAACGTAAATTTAATAGAGACAAAGTTAGCGACATTGAGATTGGCTGGATAAGGATACATAGCTGATGGTTGATTGGCCATTTGGAAAAATAAAAAACAGAAAATAAATAGAATGGGAACTCGCTTAAAGCTCTGATACCATGAAGAATAATGATATTTGTTGACACTCTTCAATGATTCAATTGCACTAGAAGTATGAACTTATATAGAGTACATAGTAATTCAAAAACAATCAAAATTATCAACAAGATAAGTTGAAGATCCAAATGTTATTACAAGTGATAAGCTAAGGTTGTTACTAGTGATAAGTTTGAGTTATCTTAGTTGTTAATATAAATGAATTTCATAGTCATGGTCATTTTGTAGTATTATGGTCATTATTTCAAGAAAGTGGATGTTTGGCTGCACAATATTCGTGAATGGTGAGTTATCTTTTGGATGAAGATGCAGAGAAGTGCAAGAAGTACAATGCGATTCACTACGGGTAGTTCAAAGTCTAATGGCTCTTAATGCGCCATGTTTTGATATTGTATCATTGTCTAGAGATATAGGTTGTGGCTTATGTCACTTTATTTCTGAAATGGGAATAGAATGGACTATATCGCATCTTTTTATTACGGTCGATAGACATTTAGTTAGATGGATTCATTTTATACCACTATTTAGTTGGTCGGCAGTTTGTGGTGATTTGCTTGAGTAAATGAATTATTGCACACAAAATAAAAAATAAACAAAAATATTACATTCATTCTAGCAATTTGCTATACACACATATACTACAACTTCATATTTTCTCTCTGCAAAAGTTAGAATTTATTGGCCCAAAGAAATGTGTAATTTTGTGGAGCTTTGATTTCATCCTCTAGTACAAAAAGGATTGAATTAGACAATGTTTCAGTTGAACTGTTGTTTCATGGAGGAGACAAGTCAAGATGATAGCTATTGCACGGTGGTTGAGGACTTCAAACACCACAGAGGGTTTGAATTATCTTAAAGAGAAAGATGCTAGCGTCTCAGCCTAATTAATTACGAGTTTATTTTTCAATTTAGTTGTAAACTGTAATTTACTATTGAAGAAAACGTGAGATTTTGAAAACACATTTGATGCGTGGCACAAGAGCCTTATTCCAAGAGATAAAATAGATTCTCAATAATAATATATATTCAACCTCCCACCTCAATCCAAATATGTACTTTAAAAAATGCATCATTCGTTTTGGAAAGTCATTATAAATAAAAAATAAAAATAAATCATGACATCTTAATGTAATTTTGAAAATAATCAAATAATTGAACAATATATAACAACGATATATATATATATATATATATATATATATATATATATATATATATATATATATATATATATATATATAATGAGACAAAGCACTAACGTAAGCACAAATAGACATAATCATTTCTATTATATCCACCTTTTTGTCTTGTTTGGGTAAGCTTAACTTATAATTTCAACTTTGTCAAATTAATCAAACATAATTTTTATCTACATATTTCATAGGACCTACAACATACTACCCACTTATATTAAAATTTAAACTTTTATGAGTAGATAGAAAAGTACATGCATGGACACAAGTTAATTAAAGAATTTCTACTGTGTTTATTTTAATTGAAATATTGATTCTTACTTCAAAAAAATTTCCAAATTATCATATATTCATGGTAAAATAAAGGATTAATTACATTTACAGTCCCCATTCTTTCAACTTTGTGATAATATCATCCACATTCTTTTAGTTTTGTGATAATATCATTCTCATTCAATTTTATTCACAGATATCGTCCACATCCTTTCATTTTACTCGCACAGATGGTTTTCGAATAATTTTTTGGACAAATTTGTCCCAGAATTAAATAAATTAAAATAACAGAAAAAAGAAAATATAATGAAAAAATTATAATTGAGACCATAACATTTTCAAAAGTACAAATAAATACTAAACCTTTTTATTTGTTTACATATTTTCACGTAAAATAATAAAAAATGTGTCATAAGTCCCAAAACTTCTAATTATGTTCATCGAAAGAACATTTGAAGTCTGTACAGATTTTGTACAATTGGTGCATTAATTGACAAAAAAATTATACCCGTGCCCTAAATTTGACCAATTTAACAAAGACAAAATAATTTATTATATTATATTATTTAAAATAATTTTAAAAAAAAAAAAAACATCACCCCACCCCACCCCACCCCACCCACCCCACCCACCCCACCCCCATTACATTTTGAGACTAAACTTTTTCAAACGGTCACATTTAGTGAATCTAAACCATAAGATTAAGTTACTTCAACATTTTCTTTAAATAATGTATATTTTATAACTTTGTCTCGCTCGCATGAAGGTTATAAAGTAACGTGTATATATTGATAATTCAATTTATTTTATTCTTCCTAAATTATTTAACATTAAATAATGGTAAATATATATAGATTTAGATTATTATCGTCAACGTAGTTAATCTTGTAAAATAGAAATTTAAGACTCAATATAATATTAAAGTTCAAAAAGTTCTAACGAGTAATTCAATCTATGTAAAGCTTACACTAACAGTTGAATTTTAAGATTGACGTGCTCATAAATTTCACACCGTTTAATATAAAAACAACTATAATCAATATATATTGATTTGAACAGTTTTGGTATGGACTAAAAATTACCAAGACTTGCTTTCAGTTCTAATGGAAAAAAAAAAATTAAAGGGACAGTTCGTGCAAAATCAAATCAGAAGGCAATCAGCAATCTTGGTGAAATCGCACGCATATTTTGACAGTCGAATTTTGGAGAAAAGTTAGGAAAAAATACAGAGAGCAATCTCTATAAATTAACGGGATTTTTTCTTTTTTGAGTATGTGATAGCGAATTTCTTGAGAAGAAAAATATTGTAAGATTTTTTCTTTGTTGATGATAGTTAATTTTCTCCTCCTCTGAGCATGGCGACGACAGTGGTGGAGACCTGCAAAAGGTGGTGGGGCTTTTTTCCCCTGTGTCCACTTCGACGTGATAATCAGTACATGATTACAGTATTTGTGCTAAATAGCAATACTAATTATATCATCATTTGTGGTTTGTATTAAGCGTAGAAATTAGTGTTTGTGGTAAAACTTTAGATATCATGATCATGAGTTATAGAAGAGATTACAGAATTTGGACTCAATTTTTGTAAGGTGGAGGTTGTTGAGATATTGACTCAAAATTACCAAACTTGTCATCACTTTTTAGGGTGTGTTTGATTTTGATTTTGATTAAAATTTTTTTTTTTTTTTTTTTTTTATGAAATGTGTGGTTGAAAAATTGTGAGTCCCATGAAATATGTGGTTAAAATTAATGGTTAACTCTTACTTCAGTTTTTTAATAAAATTTTAAGTAAAATCAAACAAGCCTAATTGGGAAAAAAAAAAAAAAATTTAAAGGGATCAAAACCACACATTGGAAACGAAATTGGATGGCAAATTTGGTGGAATCCCATGCATATTTTGGCAGTCGATTTTTGGAGAAAAATTAGGTAAAAATTCATTGAGCAGTCTTTATAAATTGACGTAATTTCTTTATAAATTGATGTAATTTCTTCTTGTTTGAGTATGTAACAAAGTACTTTTTGATAGAAAAAATATAAGTTTAGTATCTTAGTTTTTTTTTTTATCTATATATTTGTATAAATAATAGAAATTGGAAAGTGTAGTAAAATTTAGGATATTATTTTTTTAATAATACTTGAAGGTTTGGGTGAGAGCAAGATTGTATATGTTTGTAACAATTTTTTATATTTGAGATATCTGTCTTTGATAGTACATGATTTTTCAATAATTTTAGATTTTTTCACATAAATTCCTGTCTTGTTTTTGTCAATCTTTTTATATTTTTTTGACCTTTTAATATTTTTATGAATAAATATCATATGAACAAATAAACGAATTAGTCTCAATTTTCAACATGAACTACTCTGTTTGGATTTTCCACCAAAATCTCTATTAGATTCGATATATTATCGTGTACTTGACCCAAGACATAACGAGAATCGCCCCGTTCCAAGCCTCCGGTCCCCAATTTATTCATATGCCCCGTTGTCTCCCAAACCTTGCATTAACTTTTCCGGGATGGCCCTAGTCGTCCTGCGAGAAAGAGTGTTTTGGAGCGACAAGTAGAGCTTTTAAAAAAGATAACGCTTTAAGATAGACTCTAAAACTCAATATCAATATGGCTAGATAACTTTGAATCTTCCATTAATTTCAAACAAGTGGATTTTAATTTTGTCAAAAACAAATAAAGAAAATCCAATGTTTGAAGACTAACTGTCCATATAAATCAAAACAACTGATAGAGATTGTATGCTATTTAATTAGTTAATGTATTGACCAATTTTCAATTTTTTATTTGACAAAAATTATGTACACAAAACTTAAGGTCCACCCATGTGATGAGAAGCCAATCAAATTCAGCCAAATTTGGATTTTTAATTATTTTGTTTAAATTTGAAATTATTGACGAGAAACCTATGTACCATTTTTTATGTTTACATTTGTGATTGACTTAACCATTCGACACTTTATTTGCTCGTTTGGTAAAGAATTTTTATAAATTATAAATAGTAAATTTTATAAAATGTATGAATAAAAATTATGTATTGTACAGTACTATACGTTAACGAGACTTATTGTGAAAAGCATGACATGTAAGCTTTTAATTTGAGTGTGCAAGTGTATTATTACATTGATAGAATTGTATACCACTAATTAAGCAAATGGTAATTATATTCACACAATACAGTTTATTTTTTGGCACCACATTTTAATTATATTTAACATCTTTAATCTATGAACATTATAGCATTTATGTACCCAACTTTATTTTATCGCATTTTTATCATCAACTTTTCATTAATTAGCACATCTTGTATTTGATAACGGTTTTCATCTAAAACATTTGTTGGGAATTCATAAAAAGACCTATTTATCTGTCATATATTTAAAAAAACAATAAATACAAAAAGTATGATAAAATATTTTTTCATTTCAAAGCACGTAAACAAAATATCTCGATAGAAACTATCATTAATGATGAAATGTGATAATCAATGAATGTTGAAGATAAGAATTCAATGACAAAAAGTTAAGAATATAATTGCAACAATAAACAAAAGTTGATGATCTTAAATCTACAATTAAAATGTAGTGCGCTTATAACAGATTGTAATGTGAATATAACTACCCCAAATCATCCACTTGTGCTAGTGGTACAACATTACTTTAACATCCTTGTCAATCATGGCCCTTTGTTTACTACTAAAATAAATTATATTAAATTATAAGCAGCGGAGTTAATTAGTTAATCACAATTTATCTCCTTTTACATATACCTAACATTGTCATGTTATATTAAGCGATTTTGAATTAAGTTTTGTTTGGTTCAAATTAAAATATGCTAAAATTGTGGTCAAAAATCAACAATTAATTTTAACTACACATTTGATGAAATCCACAAATTTATTAAATTTTCAATCACAAATTTGTCAATTGTTTTAATTTATTCGAGTTTTATATCAGTTTTGTGGTATTTATTTAATAATTAAAATATTATTAAACAAGTTGTATATGATCATACTAAAAGAGAAAAATTAAAACCAATTTTTCATTTCAATTTGGTGTTTCATATTGACTATGCGGTTTAATTTATTATAAATTATCTCAAATCATAATGTTAGTCGGCCATGAATAATCATAAAACTTTTTATTCATTAGTTTTCAAGTTAAAACAACTTGAAAGAAAAAGTGAAGTGTCAAAAAATAATAATTTGTTGGTAGAAGAAAATAAGACTTCTACAAGACTTGCACTTGCTATTTATTTACTTTCATATTTAGCGAGCTTCAAAAGTTATCTAAGGGTCCGCTTTGTGAGAGATTAAAAATCAGTTTATAAACCACTTTTGGTTTATTTGACCAATATTGGTTTTTTAGTTGAAATTGTTGACTTTTCGTGTTAAAATGGGTTGAAAAGTCAAAAATGACGGTTGAAAAAAATCAAAATGGATTTTTAATAGATATCAAACAAGGCCTTATTTTAAAATAAATAATATTTTAAGTAAATTACGTATTTTGACAAGAAAAATAAACTTTATTTTACTTAAAAGTTTTTTAAAAAGTTATTTAAATATTATTGGGACAAAATGTTACTTAAAAATAACTCTAATTCTTTTTTAGAATTAGCCAAACATTA
>CM042671.1:12863066-12963062 GCA_023638005.1 Forsythia suspensa | reverse complement strand
CGTGTATTAGTATAATCGAGGGGTCTTGGCGTGTATTCATACACTGAGGGGTTTTGACCATATATTATATACACCGAGGGGTCTTGACCGTATACTAGAAAGCTTAACCATTTGAGGCAGTCTGTGCACGCATGCTGAGATTATATAAAAATGGTACATTTTGAAGAAATTTTCTATTATACTGTGATATAAGGATATGATGAAATGATGATATATATTTTAGTTGATAAATATTCTACGATTATGAGCTGATATTACTTATTGAAGTTATTGTGAATTGTTAAGTGACGTGAGCTCGTTTTCGATAGTATCTATAAATGAAAAGAGTATAATTATTTTTGAAAATATCCACTCACTGAGCCTATCAACTCATTTATTTTCCAACGATAATTTTTCTTATCAAGTAGCGGTTGAGTTTACGGACTGCCTTTTGGATATAAAACTTTTGAGTTCAAAGTCGAGCCACACGGCAGTGTTATTTAGTATGACTCACTTCATAGAGCATATAGTCATTATTTTGGAGATACATGTTCATTTTTGGATATCATTTTGCATCACTTGTAAATAAATAGGCGGCTTACTAGGTATTTTGTATCCGTATGTACAGTTTATGATAATTCAATAGTAAAAGTATTATGTTTCAGCTAGTCTCTACCGCATTGTTTTATTGTGAGTATTGGAAGGGCAAATGGCCCCATTTAGTTGTGAATATAGTTTGTTGGAATATGTGATACTTTATTTCAGGTTGGTTAGTCCAAATTATAGATGAGATAATGCCGAAAGTTTCATAAAAATAAGTAATCATGAGTAGTAATTCTAGTAGCCTTGGTGGTAGGTCCAACCTTTAGTTGGTATCCACCATTGGCGCACGTCACGTCTCGGTAGATAAATATTGCTCGGGACGGGCCGTGTCAAATCAACTTACAAAAATTGAAAAAATTATGTGTTTCATGTTTGATTGTTGGTCTCGACGCAATCACAATGTGTATGTTTGTGTTAGAGTACATTTTATTAATAGTAATTGGTTACTGCACAAGAGAATAATTACGTTTCGTTTACTTGAATATCCACATAATGGAGTAAATTTGTGTGAAAATTTATTATAAGTATTTAATGAGTTTGGTGTGTTAAACAAATTATTTAGTATCATATTTGATAATGCAAGTCCGAATACTGCATGCATTGACCCGCTAATTAGAACAGTTAAACCCTTATTTGATTCTAAATTATTTCATATTCAATGTGTTTGTCATATATATAATTTAGTTGTACAAGATAGTTTGAAATTAATAGCCTCACAAATTCGCATAATTAGAGAAGCAATTAATTATATTTCTTCTTCAGATTCTAGACAACAAGAATTTGCCAAAATTTGTAAAAATTTTGGATTGAGAAGAAAAAAATTTGTTGATGATATTCCAAACAAATGGAACTCAACTTTTCTTATGTTAAAATCGTGTGTTGGCTACACCAATACTATTAATGCATTCGTTAATTCGAAGCAGAATCAATTATATATAGATGATTCGCATTGGGAACATGCATTTAAAGTTATGAAATTTTTGAAACCTTTCTATAAGTCAACAAAAATTAGTTCGGGTGCATATTACCCAACTAGTCATCTTGTATCAAATTTTAGAAACGATCCATTTTTCTTTCAAATTATTTTGTCAATGGAAGAAAAATTTCGAAAATATTATGAAAACATGCCACTAATTTTTTCAAATTGGGTCTTTGTAATGGATCCTCGGCTAAAATTATTTGGAGTTCATATCGCTTTAAAATCACTTTCTAAAACATTAGCTTTTAACATAAATATAAAAATCGATAGTTAGAAATTTTCATCAATGAAATGTATAACTACTATTTTATTAAATACGATAACAATAAAAATATTTATACTTCTACAAACTCTAGTACAACTTCTAAAGATAAATCTTCTTTTTTCTCCTTGGTAGCTAAGAAAAAACAATATGATGTTAGTACTTCATCAACTACAGGCACGAATACCACACCTACCAAATTAGAAAGATATTATCAATTTGATCATTATAGTTTAATACCTGAAGATGAGGTAGAAAATTTAGATATTTTAGAGTGGTGGAAATTAAATGAGAGATCATACCCAGTATTATAAAAAATGCCACAAGATCTACTAACAGTACCCGTCTCAATAGTGTCATCCGAATCTGCTTTTAGTGCAGGTAACAGTGTATTGGACGAAAGATGATCAAGACTTAAAGAAGATATTTGAGAAGCTTTCATATGTGTAAAAGATTGGCTATTCGCAGATAGAAGGATGCAAGATAAAATGTCTGACGATATTGTTGAAGACATTAAAAATCTAGTTGTTGTTGAAGATTGATTTGTAAATAATATATAATTTCAAACAATTAAATTATAGTTAGTTAGGTGCCAACCTAGTTGAGATGTACTTAAACTATAAATATGCAAATGATTAATAGTTACGTGCCAACGTAGTTGGGATGTGCTTTAACTATAGTGATGTATTTAGTTGTTATTTGTTTGCATTTTATTTAAATTCAAAAAGTTAGAAATAATTCAATGTAAAATAAGATATAAATTATATGTAAACATTTTTTTGTTATAAATAACGAATGTGAATTTATCATTGTTATTTATTTTTTGTTTAGTAATTTCACACATTTTTTGCTATAAATGTAAACATTTTTTGAATTACAATAAGTTACTAATTTTTTTGTAATTTAAAAAAAAATTATTTTTATTCATCTTGCCGAACGGGTCAAATCGCGCCCATATGGGCTCGATTTGGATGGGCCGACGGGTGGACCAAGCTCGTGTTTAATTTTTCGTGGGTTGGGTTGACCTAGCTTGCAACTCTCCGTGCGTGGACTTTTTTCTAATACGGGCCACATTAGGCTTCATCGGAGGTGAATCGGTGGCTTTGACCCAGATTGACACCTCTAGTGAAACATGGCTTTAGTGAAATAGAGTACTTTATGCATTTTGCCTATTTTGGATTTTTGCCAAAATTCAACTTTAAAAAATTGTCAAATTCAAACATTATATTGCTTTCCTCCAACCGGGCAGAAGGTTATGCACAAAAAAAAAATGTGTTTTCTCGTTTCTCTTTTGCTTTAAATATTATTGTGAGCTTTTAAACTTATCTATTATTTGATTCAATTATTCCAAGTCGGGTAGGTTCAATTCATTTTTTTATATTATCCTGTGTATTTGCGTGTTGCATTTGTAACTTCAAAAAAATGTACAAAGCAAATATTTAGTGTCTTTGTTATTAATATACCAATTATGTAATATTCAAGAGTTTGGTTATGTAAAATATACATAGACAGAGGGATGGAGCCAGGATATGACAAAGGGTGGGCTAGGGGAAAGGGAGACCCTCCTCACGGGGTTGGGGTTGAGGTCTCGATTTTTTTTTCAAACCACAATTACTTAGCCAATTTTATGAGAATTTAATGTTTTTTTATAAGTCATGATCTTTAAAAAGTTACAAGAAGTTATTAAACAAAAATATTCAAGATCTAAAACTAGCTAAAGAAAGTTGTGGTCGAAAATCTTTTACAATTGTTAATTCTTCTATAATAGAATCTATATCTACTTTATTAACAAGGTATATCTCAAAAAAAATTGTTATGTAGTCGATGTACAAATATTATTTTATAATATAATTTTTATAAATATATTGTATATAAAAAGAAACTTTGTAGTCGATGTACAAAATATTTAAACTCTTTAGTAGTGTTATATACAATTATATTGTAATTCTATATTTAATGAAACGATATATAAGCTATGAGCAAGTCATATACAACAGGATAATATTACAATTAAGCTAGAAAATAAAATGATATTTCAATACCAAATAGTGGAAAGTGCAACAAATTAAAAAATTCATGTCCACTTTCAAATTTTGAACTTTCTAAAGTTCGAATTTTGTGGAATTGGGAAGTCTTTGATCTGCAATGGTCCTAGTTTGGGCCATGTAGGTATTTAATTGGCTTAGAAAATAAATTAACAAATTGGACTGGGCTAAACTAAAATAATTTTTTTATTGGGCTTTTGGATTTGGGCTTGGGCGATACGGACTACGACCCGTGGTTGCCACCCAAGATCCGCCCTAAAGAATATTGTGTGTGAGCATTCTACTAGACCTTTTAGATTCCCTAAGAAAACTTAACGATAAAATGCATCGTGAGAGTGAAGATGAATTGGCGGATCATCTCTACAAAATTTTAAGGCCTATGAAGTATTTAATTGTAATGGATGATGTGGAATCATGAAGCACTGGGATGATTTTAGAAGGTTGTTTCCGCATGTAAATAATGGAAGTCAAATTTTGTTAAATACTCGGCTAATGAACGTGGCTTTATATGCCGGCTCCATTAACTTTCTACATCAAATGCGGTTTCTATATCTTGATGAAGGTTGGAAGCTACTTACGCAGCGAGGTTGTTGGTTTGTAATTTTAGTTTTGGTCCCGAGAAAATCTGCTATAATATGGAAGACAGAGGAAAAAAAAGGAAGAAATGCGTTCGAAATTTTTGATTAGTTTTTACGTGTTAATTTTTTCATACATATACACAAGACATGGCAACAAAAGTAAGTCTTGTTTTTTGACACAAAAAATGAATTTTTCTAAATCCTAAACTTGTCTCTTTTATAACCATTAAATTAGACAAAATAAAACATTTCTTTGACTTTTTTACAAAACACATTACACATTAACATTCTCCCCTTTAATGTGTTTTTCTTGGACTCTAAGTGTTGCTCTTAGTTGTTGAAATTTTGATGTTGGAAGTACCTTTGTGATGATATAAGCAATTTGCTCTTCGGAATTGCAATAGTTGAGTTCAATTTCTCCATCTTCAATTGAATCTTGAATGAAATGGTACTTAATTGCAATGTGTCTTGTCTGACTATAAAAACATGGATTTTTAGACATAGCAATTGCTAATTTGTTGTCACAAAATAGTGGTGTAGCTTATCCTTGCTTCACTCCAATGTCTTCCAGGATTCTTCTTATCCAAATGGCTTGTGAAGTTGCTATTGAGGCTGACATATATTTTGCTTCAGCTGATGATTGAGCAACAGATTGTTGCTTCTTGGACAACCATGAAAACACTCCGAACCAAGGAAAAATGCATAACCGGATGTATTCTTCATATCATCAAAACAACCTCCCCAAACTCTATCACAAAAACCTTTCAACTTCACTTCAAAAATTCTCAAATCTGATTCCAAAATTTATTGTCTCCATTATGTGTCTCAAAACTCTTTTTCCAACACCGAAATGCTTATGGCTTGGACTATTCATGAACCTTGAAAGTAAACTTGCCGCATACATGATATATGGCCTTGTAGCAATGAGATAAAGCAAGTTTCCAATCAACCTTCTATAAAGAGTTTCATCTACTTTCTTTTCTCCATCATCCTTCATCAATTTCTCATTACAAACAAGTGGATTTTCAATAGTTTTACACCCATACATTCTAAATTTTTTGAGAACTTTTTCGGCATACTTCACTTGAGAGATAAACACTCCATTTTTTTCTTGATATACTTCCATACCAAGGAAATGATGTAGCAGCCCTAAATCACTCACTTTATATCTTTTCATCATGTAATTTTAAATTCTTTAATCAATTTTGTAGTATTTTCAGTAAACACCAAATCATCAACATATAGTGCAACAATAAGAATATTGGTGTTACCTCGATGTTTCACGTACAAGGTTGGCTCACTTTTGCTTTTGCAAAATCTATTTTACTGAAAATAGCCATCAATTTGACTATACCAAGCCCTCACTTGGTGCTTGTTTTAGCGTGTACAAAGCCTTTTTTTAGCTTATACACCTTGTCTTCTTCTCCCTTTGCAACAAAACCTTGAGGTTGTTCAACATACACATCTTCTTTTAGTTCTCCATTTAAAAAGGCTTATTTGACATCAAGTCAATACAATAACCAACCTTTTTGGGCTGCAAGAGCAATAAGTTCTCTTATGGTGTCTAGGCGAGCAACCGGAGCAAAAGTTTCATCACAGTCGATCCCAGGCTGTTGTGCATACCCTTTCACAACCAATCTTGCTTTGTTTATCTTGAATTAGCCATCTGAATTATGCTTCATCTTGTAGACCCATTTTACACCGATCACATATTTCTTAATTGGCCTCTCAACAAGCTCCCAAGTTTTGTTTTTCACAATGACATTTACTTCTTCCTCCATTGCTTTTTTCCAACATTTCTCCTTTATGGCTTCTTCAAAATTTTCGGGTTCAACCATACAAAAGTTGCATCTTGCATAAATATCATTCAAATCCCGCATTTTTCTTGAAGTTGAGCTTGGTGATGATGAAGTAGAACTAGAAGAACTTGAGGGGATGCTTGGTGATGATGATGGTAAGCTTGGTTGACTTGCATTATCTTCATTTTATTCTTCATTTTGTATAATTTCATCGGCTAAATTTTGAGGTAAAATTATTGGGACAATAACATTTCTTTCAACTTCTCATATTCCCAATTCCATGTAGCATTCTCATAAAACAACACATCTCGGCTAATTATCACTTTCTTGGTCTTCAAGTTGTATAACTTATATACCTTAGATTGTGAGCTATAGCCAATGAAAATAGACTTTTCACTTGCCTCATCAAGTTTGTGCCGCTTCTCTTTCGGTACTTGAGCATAACAAATGCACCCGAACACTTTCAAGTGCTTCATCGATGGTTTTCTTCCATTCCAAGCTTCTATTGGAGTTTTGTTCATGTTACGACCGCTTTAAATTAGTCAAAGTCAAAATTTATTTAGTCAAAGTCAATAAATTTTTGTTGTTAAGTCCAAGTCAAATAAGTCAAATTAGGACTTAAATTGAGTAAAGAAAATTTTATGAGCCTATTTTATAAAGTATAATTACTTGGGGATTTAAATGACACTACATGGAAGTTAGGGATTTAAGTTACAAATAGGCTTAAATGTAAAATGAATTTGGGGCCTTTTCTTGACAATACACGAGAGGCACAGAGAGAGAGAGACGCAGAGAAGAAAAAGAAAGGGAAAAGGAAAGGAAAGGAAAGAAAAGAAAAGGAAGAAAAAGGAAAAGGAGAAAGAAGAAGAAGAAAGGGGCCATTCGAATCGTTAGGTGGTCGAATGCGTTTTCACGGTGTATGACTAGATATAGTTATTTTACCTGCTCTGCACTGGTGTGAATGCATTTCCACCGTGTATGACCAGATATTGTTATTTTACCCGCCTGCTGACCTTTGGTGTGAATGCGTTTCACAAAGTGTATGACCAGATTACTAGAGGTCTTTGGGACCCACTCTTGTACACACATAGGCTTTGGGCTGTGTACCAGGGTGCTTAGCCCTTTGGTGGAGCTCTCCGCGCGTATGACCAAATTTCAAGGTTCTGTTACAGACATGATTATCGAGTTACTGTGGTACCTTTTTGGTGTAGTCTATATTTAGTAATAATCGTTATATAGATTTGATTTTAGATTATCAATGATTCAAGATACTTCATGTTTGTGATTTTCCAAAGATATATGATGACAACTTATCTAGTTTGCTGGAAACAACATGTTTGCATATAGTATTATGATATGACACCTCTTTGCAAATTTACTAAAATATCAAATTATCTAGTTTCTTTATAATTTACCGTCCGCATTTACTCAAAATATATATATAGCATGAGAAATCATTTTCTTAGAAATTATAATTAATTGCGAACTCTCCACTCACCGAGCTATCACTCACATATTTTCTATGCTTTCTTACTCAGGTAGTATTTGAATTTTGATCAGCTTTTGAAGAGCCTGTGGATTGTTGAGTCAAAGCCACATGTGTATTAGTTTGTATGATTCATTTCCATGGAGCATGTCATCATTTGTTTTTGGGACATATGTTCTGGGTCTTTTTGATGATTTATTTTGGTATTATTTGTCGCATGTAGAAGTTAGATGGACTTGCCGCCTTTTTGGATGTAAATATTATAAATTTGGATTGTTTTGTAAATGATAGTAATTATGGTCGATTTGGCTATACTTTAATTTTGATTGGTTCATATTAGGGGCAGGTGGACCGGTTGGTATGTATATATATTGTGTGTGGAAATTTGTTAATTTTCAGGTTCTGGTTTAGTCCAATTTGCATGTAGAATTCTGCCAAAATTTTTATAAAATCTTTTTAGTCAAAGAAAAGTCAATAAGTTATGGAATAGTCTAAGTAGTCTTAATGGTGGATCTGGCATCCAGCTAGTACCCATCATCGGCGCACGGTACGTCTTGGGTGTACTAGGGTGAATCGGGACGGGTCGTGTCATTTCAACATGGCCTTTGTTGGACATCTATTTGTTAAATAAACGGATGTATAAACTGCTTCAGCCCAAAAGGATTTTGGAAGCCTTTTTTCATGTAGCATAGCCTTTGCCATCTCCATTACGGTTTGATTTTTCCTCTCCGACACTCCATTCTGTTGTGGAGTATAGCCAACTGTTAACTGTCTTTCAACACCTTCATCTTGACAAAATTTATCAAATTCTTTTGAAGTATACTCCTTACCATTATCACTTCTCAAAACTTTTATGAAATGACCACTTTGTTTCTCAACAAAAATTTTGAACTTTTTAAAGATTGTAAAAACTTGAGATTTTTGTCTCATAAAATAAACCCAAGTCATTCTTGTAAAATCATCAATAAAGAGAATGAAATACCTATTTTCGGTCCACAAACATCCGTATGCACCAATTCAAGTGGCCTTTTTGCTCTCCAAGCTACTCCTTTTGAAAACAGTTGCTAGTGATGCTTTCCAAGTGCACACCCTTCACATATTTCAGAATTTTCTTCAATTTTTGGAAGCCTACGCACCATGTTTTTCTGCTGCAATAACTTCAACCCTTGAAAGTTCATGTGACCAAGTATCTTGTGCCATAGCCGTGAGTCATTAGCCACCATTCGAAAAGCTTTGTCAATCAAATGTTTGAAACTTAAAGGAAAGCTTCTATTCTTCATTTTCAGCTTTGCTATGAGCATATACCCAGCTCTTTTATCACGAATAACACAAGAGTCATCTTCAAAATGTAGAGTATAACCATTTTCTAGAAGCTGCCCAACACTTAGTAAATTTTGATCTAAATCCAGCACATGAATGACATCCCTAATAAGTCTTGAACCTCTATTTGTTTCAAATCCAATTGCTCCTTTTCCTTTCACATCTACCAAATATCCATTTCCCAATCTCACTTTTGAAATTGAATTCTCCACTTCGACAAAGATATTTTTATCTAAAGTCATGTGATTTGTACATCTACTATCCAAAACCATTGAGTTCCTTGATACTTGGATCAATTTGAACTTGGGAGACATATTATTTGTTGGTTCTTGTTCTTTCAAAGAAGCATAAAATAAGCTTGATTCATTATCCTTCTCGGCTGCACAATTAGCTTGTTGAGTGTTCTTTGCCCTACAATCTCTTTCCAAATGTCTAAACCTTTTACAATTGTGGCATTGTGTCTTCCTTTGAATCAACAATCATTTTCATCATGGCTGCTCCTCTTGCAAATTTTACACTTTTGTGATGAATCATTGGATAAAATTCAACATGTGGGGCCAAACATGTATATATTAAAATGTGTGGTGCTATCTTAAGGTTTTAGTCAATAAAGTGATCCACTAAAGACTATTTTGGACTAATGGGTATTAAGTGTCATGAGATTAAAGTGTAGAGACGGATACAATGTTTTAAATTGATGAGGGGCCAATTTAACAACATTGAAACAAAATAATCGCCTGCAGCTTATATATCTGTGTCATGGTCCCCAATTGAGCGTGGCTTTTCATAACTCTTTGTATCCCCATCAACAAGAGACACTAAGTAGAAAACCACGGATCAATTGGAAGACCATAACCGATTCGATCAAACAGAATCATAGATTCAGTGCACGCCCGCTTGGTCTTAATCTTGGTAATTACAAAGATGATGGTTTTAAGTTATAGATGTATAATCATCTATTTATGGATTAAGTAAATTAATCTAACAAGTGGTATCGAGCCACCTTCATGTTGAATTATCAGATTTATATGTATATGGTCATGATTCGTTTTTTCGAAATTATAAATTCATGGTTTCTCTTTATATTCATCGATCATGGATTTAGAAATTCATAAACAATTCGTATATATATTATGCATATTTACGCGAAATTGTTCCCATATTCCAAGATCTAATTGGGTTACAATTGAAATATATGATTACAATTGAAATATATTTTGTTAATTGAAATATATGATTACAATTACTGTATGTATATATTTCTTTTAAGAACATGGCTTTTCTCGAATTTTTGGACTTTACGGTTGGATTTTGTGGGTTGTTGTTGGTTGATGGATTTGATGTTTACCGTCGAAGGAGGAGGAACAAGCACGCAGCGCCGGAGTTGGCTGCTTGCGGTGGCAGCGTCGCTCGCAACGACGCTGCGTGTGAAGTTCCTGCAGCGCCGGAGATGGCGCTGCAGGCAGAAACTCCGGCAGTGGCACCGCGATCTCCGCGGCGCCATCTCAGGGTCTCGTTGGTGGCGGCGCAGCTAGGGTTTCTAACCCTAGCTGTTGCTTTTTTGGCCAAGGGACTTCATACGGAAATTAGAAGATCTAAGGGGCTAGTTTGTAATTTTTTAATTTTGGTTTATTTAATCTCTAGTCCTTCCGGTTGTTCCTCATTTAATTAAACCCTAAAGTATTTAAAAATCATTTAAGTTAGCCCTTTAGACTTCTAAATTTATAAAATAAGTCCCTACAGCTTTTAGTAATCAATTAAGTTGGGCCTTTGAAGTTCGAATTTTATGATTCGGTCCCTAAAGTTTAAGATTTTAATTAATTGGCCACTAAAGTTTTGGTAAAATTGTAATTTAGTCCTTCAAGCTTAAAATTTTTCATAATTGGCCAATCAAGTTTAATTAAATTGCAATTTAACCCTCCAACTTAATGATTACTTAATCCTAAAGCTTTGAACTTCAAAAAATTCAAATCCTAAGGTTTTAAAGATATGCAAAACAGTCAATTCAGGTTCAAATTTTGGTATGATGGACTCTTTTGAGAAATATAATATTCCAAAGTGAATTAATTGAAGCAACATGTTGCCAAAGTAACCTCTTGTGGAAATTAATTAACTTAGAATATTAGAAGGTTTTAATGTGTGTGTTGTTCATGCGGATATTGATCGGCCCAAAGGAATGTCAATGTTTGGGTCGAATTTCACATGCACTGTGGTGATAAATGCGTGACGATTATTTGGTTTAACGTGTGATCAATAAATCGATCCAAAGAAAGGTTTATTGATTGACATGTCTTATTGTCGATGTTTGATTGCTACATTGAGGTACCATTTACGAGTCAATATTTCGTCCAAAGACTAAATATTGATGTTGTGCTAGGTATCTTGTGATGGGCCTTACCAATATATTTGAAATTATTATTTGCATAATAAAGTACTAATGTAAGCTATTTCTATCTCTTTCTATATCTGACTCATTCATCCACTTCCACAATATCTCGCAAATATCAATTCAATCCCCATGCTTAATGGGTCAAACTTCAAGGATTGGAAAGAGAACGTTTTAATTGTTCTCATTTGCATGGATCTCGACCTTGCTCTCGTGGATTGAGAAAACCGCTTCTCTTACGGATGCAAGTTCACCCGATGACGTGGAGGAACTTTGAGAAGTGGACGCTCAAATCGCATGAGTCTAATGATCATTAAGCACGGCATTCTAGAAGCCTTTAGGGGGCGCAGATGTCGAGGAGATAATCGATGCCAAAGAATTCCTTCTTTGAAATTGAAAAGCGTTTTGCAAAAAACGATAATGTTTGAAAACAAGCACGCTCGCAAAGCTTGATTTCAATGAAGTATAAAAGCAAGGGGAACATAAGGAAGTACATCATGCGGATGTCTCATATCGCTTCAAAACTTAAGGTACTAAAGCTTGACTTGTCGATGACTTGCTCGTGCATTTAGTATTAATATCGCTTCGCACATTTCAATCAATTTAAGGTCGGTTATAATCGTTAAAAGGAGAAATGGACTCTAAATGAGCTCATTTCTTATTGTGTGCAAGAGGAAGAAAGGTTGAAGCAAGACAGAATCGAAATTGCTAACGTGGCAAGTACCTCCAAAGATAAGGGCAAGAAAAGAAAAGCAGAATATGAAGTCGCTAAGGGTCCGAACAAAAGAAACCACATAAAGACAAAGAGGTTGTTTCTTTTTGCCGTAAGCCCTGGACATTTAAAGAAGGATTGTACCAAATATAACGCTGGTGTGCAAAGAAAGGTACATTTCTTAATTTGGTGCATTACGAGGTTAATTTAGCTTGATTACCTAGAAACACTTGGTGGTTAGATTCGGTGCTACTACTCACATAAGTGTTTCTATGCGGGGTTGCTCATTGCTCGCCGAAAGCCAAATGATCTTTGAAAGATTCATCTTTGTGGGCGACGGAAAATCGGTGGAAGTTGAAGCAATAGGCACTTTTAGGTTATTGTTAGGAACCTGGTTTTTATTTGGATTTGAAAGACACTTTTGTTGTACCGTCGTTTAGGCGAATTTGGTTTCTATTTCTTTATTGGACAAATTTGGATATCATTGTTCTTTTGGAAATTGTCGGTTTAGTCTTTCATTAAATTCAAATATTGTTGGTCTTCGGGTTCATTATGTTCATACGATAACTTATATTTGCTTGATACTATTAAGGCCATATAATGAAACCTTGCATGTGAAATCACGTGGTACTAAGCGAAAATTAAATAAAGAAAATTCGCAAAATTATGGCACAAGCGCTTAGGGTCACATCTCAAAACAAGAGTTGAACGACTTGTGTCGATGGCATTTGGATTCCCCGGACTTTCACGGACTTTGATGTTTGTATTGATTGTATTAAGGGAAAGCAGACCAAAACAAAAGGGTTAGGTGCCAATAGAACTTCGGACGTCTTAGAATTGATACACACAGATATTTGTGGACCATTCCCTCACGGCTTCTTGGAATGGTCAACAATATTTTATATCATTCATGAGCGATTACTCACGTTATGGGCATCTATATCTTATTCATGAAAAATCGAGTCACTTGGACATGTTCAAGGCTTTCAAAGTCGAAGTTGAGAATCAACTCAACAAAATGATTAAAAGCGTCGGTCGATCGTGGTAGTGAGTACTACGGCAGATATGACGGTTCAGTGAACAACGTCCGGGACCATGTGCTAAATTCCTAGATGAATGTGGAATTGTCCCACAAGACACCATGCCGTGGTCACCTAGCATGAATGGTGTAGCCGAAAGGCTAAACAGACTCTTAAGGACATGGTAAGGAGTATGATTAGTCATTCTACCTTACCAAAATCACTATGGGGAGAAGCATTAAAGGCTATGACTTATATTACGAACAGTACCAACTAAATCACTTTGCTAAAACACCTTATGAGCTTTGGATGGTGAAAACCTGTTCTAAAGCATTTCCACATTTGGGAATGTCCAATGAGGCTGGGCCTTATAGGCCACATGAAAATAAATTGGACTCCAAAACTATAAGTAGCTATTTTATTGGTTATTACGAGCGATCAAGGGCTACAAATTTTATAATCCCACACTTAAGTCAATTTTTGAAACGGAACTGCAACATTTTTGAGGATGTTGAGTTTGGGGAGAGAAATAAGGTTAGAGACATTGTCTTTGAGGAAGAAACCGAGGAAGGATCGATTTCGATTCCTACTATTACTTTTGACAATGTGCAGGTTTCTATACCTGTCATTGATCAAGAAGTATATCCGAAACCTCAGCAAGACAATGTTGAAGAACCTCCCACCATTCCAGAAGTACAAACTCAACAACCTCAAGAAACAATACCATTAAGGACATCCACTCGAGAAAGGAAAAATGCTATTTCAGATGACTTTATAGTATTTCTCCAAGAACATGAGGAAAATAATGGAATGATGGAAGATGATCCAATCAATTTCCATCGAGGCCATGAAGGGTTCTCGATTCTCAAAAGTGGATTGATGCCATGAATGAAGAGTATAAGTCTATGCAAGACAATAAAGTTTGGGATCTTGTCCCATTACCAGAAAGGTGAAGCCCATTGGTTGTAAATGGATTTTTAAAACCAAAAGGGATTCGAAAGGTAATGTGGAAAGATATAAGGCTCGTCTTGTAGCTAAAGGCTTTACACAAAAGGAAGGCATTGACTTCAAAGAGACTTTCTCTCCGGTTTCAACGAAAGACTCTTTCAGGACAGTCATGGCACTTGTTGCACATTTTGATCTTGAGTTACATCAGATGGATGTTAAGACAGCGTTTCTCAATGGAGACATTGATGAGACGATTTATATGGTGCAACCAGAAAACTTCGTGTCAGGAGACTCGAAGAATATGGTTTGCAAATTAAAGAAATCTATCTATGGACTCAAGCAAGCTTTCCGTCGATTGGTACTACAAATTTCATCAAGTGATTATCTCGTTTGGTTTTGAGATAAATATTGTTGATGATTGTGTATATCACAAGTTCAGTGGGATTAAGCATATTTTCCTGGTTTTGTATGTTGACGACATACTTCTTGCCACTAATGATATAGGCATGTTGCACGAAACCAAGAGTTTTTTGTCAAGGAATTTTAAGATGAAAGATCTTGGGGACGCCTTTTTTGTATTAGGGATTCAGATACACCGGGATTGCTCTCGAGGTATTCTTGGATTGTCACAAAAGAGCTATATCGATAAAGTTCTTAAATGGTTTGGCATGCAGGATAGTAAACCAGGGGACACCCCTGTTGCTAAGGGAGACAAATTTAGTCTCAATCAGTGCCCGAAAAATAATCTTGAAGTTAAGAAAATACAGAAGATTTCCTATGCATCAGCTGTTGGGAGTCTGATGTATGCTCAAGTTTGTACTCGTCCAGACATAGCATTCATTGTTGGAATGCTGGGCAGATATTTAAGTAACACTGGGATGAATCATTGGATAACAGTAAAAAGGGTTATGAGGTACTTGAAGAGAACAAGAGATTGCATGCTTACATACATCGAGATCGGATCGCTTAGAGATCGTAGGGTATTCGATTCGATTTTGCGGGATGCCAAGACAAGAGAAAATCCACTTCAGCTGCATATATCTCGCTAGTTGGAGGAGCTATTTCTGGAGGAGTGCTAAGCGAGACACTCGTAGCTTCTTCCACTATGGCGCAGTAATTTGTAGCATGTTATGAGGCATCTAATCATGGGATATGGCTGCGAAATTTTGTCATTTGGGCTGCGATTCGAATGGCATTGAAAGACCATTAAAGTTATATTGTGACAATAACTGCGGTGTTATATTCAAATAACAACAGGAGTTCAACTAAGTCAAAACACATTGACATTAAATTCTCGGTTGTGAAAGAAAGGGCAGAACGGATGATTTCCATAGAGCATATTGGGACAAACTCCATGATTGCGGATCCGCTTACTAAGGGATTACCACCCAAGGTTTTTCATGAACACACACTTTCATCGTATGGGTGTTGTATTTCTTGAGGATATCATGTTTTAGTGGGAGTTTGTATTTTGGTTGCTTTATGTTTGTTTTGGATACATTTTGTATTTGGATAATTTTGTGTACGTAAATAAAGTATTCGGGATTCATTCCATCTCGTTACATTATGTTTGGTATTGATCTCACTTAAGGAATAAAGTCGGACCAATTGAAAATAGACATGTTTGGATCACATAACATGTAATTTTCATACTACACTCTCATGATTGATCTATGTCATTTGGTTGTATTAGTGTATGTGACCATTGATGGATTTAGTTACGATTAATGTAACGAAAGTCGCTTTGATCCTACATTGATATGATTGATGGACGAGATTGTTTGGACATACCCTTAACAGTGATAGCAAAATTTTGAGCTCATAAGGTTGTGCACATTTATAAGGATACATGTATGGCCCAGTGGGAGATTGTTGGATAAAATTCAACATGTGGGGCCAAACATGTATATATTAAAATGTGTGGTGCTATCTTAAGGTTTTAGTCAATAAAGTGATCCACTAAAGACTATTTTGGACTAATGGGTATTAAGTGTCATGAGATTAAAGTGTAGAGACGGATACAATGTTTTAAATTGATGAAGGGCCAATTTAACAACATTGAAACAATATAACCGCCTCAAGCAGATTATATATCTGGTCATGGTCCCCAATTGAGCGTGGCTTTTCATAACTCTTTGTATCCCCATCAACAAGAGACACTAAGGAGAAAACCACGGATCAATTGGAAGACCATAACCCAGTTCGATCAAACAGAATCATGGATTCAGGTATGCTTCCGCTTCAGTCTTAATCTTGGTAATTACAGCATGATGGTTTTAAGTTATAGATGTATAATCATCTGTTTATGGATTAAGTAAATTAATCTAACCGAATCTCCTTCATTAAATTTCCTATCAAAATTGCTTCGACCTCTACCTCTTGGACACCTTCCTCTTCCTCTACTACTTCTTCCGCCTCTACTCATTGATTCACCACCATATTGTCGTCTTTCAACATTCTTGGGTCCAACATTTAGCTTAGATTGAAACGCACTCTCAATTGATTTTTCGGAGCGTCGATTTAATCTTTGCTCAAATGATTTCAAGGAACCCATCAGTTATTAAACTTTCAACTTTTCTAAATCCTTAGTTTCTTCAATCACATCTACAAGTGGATCAAATTTTTTGGGCAAACTAATCAGAATTTTTTCCACCATTTTTGCATTTGAAATCTTCTCACCTATGACTTCATTTGATTTACAAGTTCATTAAATCTATCGGAAAATTCTTTAACACATTCATTGTCTTTCATCTTCATATTTTCAAATTCCCTTCTAAGATATTGAAGTTTAATTGCTCTTACCTTCAATTCTCCTTGATACTCTTTTCTTAGAATCTCCCAAGTTTCATTGACTTTGTTTGCCATCATTATTCTGGGAAAGACCGAATCAACCACAGATCTATGTAACATTGAAAGAGCATTTGCATCTCTTTGTCTAGCTTCTTTGGGTTCCTTCTTCTCGACCTCCGACAATCCATCTTCATTTTTGGGTTCTTCAAACCCATTTTCTACCATATCCCACAAATCCACTACAATAAATGAAGTCTTCATCTTCACACACCAAAAATCATAGTTTTGCCCATCAAAAGCGGAACAAAAGCCCCCTCTTTTTTCTTTAACCTTAGTCAAATCTCAACTCGAAAAAGGAAAAATCTGACCCGATTGCTCGACGATACCAAATATGTTGGCTGTAATTTTAGTTTTGGTCCCTGAAAATCTACTATAATATGGAAAACAGAGGAAAAAAGGAAGAGTACGTTCTGAAAATTTTTTGATTAGATTTTCTTTGTTATTTTTTTCATACATATACACAGTACATGGCAGCAAAATTAAGTGCTGTTTTTTGACGCAAAATATGACTTTTTCTAAATCCTAAACTTGTCTCTTTTACAACTATTAGATTAGACAAAATAAAACATTTCTTTGACTTTTTTACAAAACACAGTAGACATTAACAGATGTGTTTCGAAAGGAATATCTTTGCAGTCCTAGATTGGAAGAAATTGGAAGGGCGATTGCACGGAATTGCAGAGGACTTCCACAAGCAATTCTTGTGATTGGCGGACTCCTCTCCAAACTTGACTGCACATATGAGGTATGGGAGAATGTAGCAGAAAAAATACATTCAATCACAGCTACAGCTGCTAATCGGTGCTGGAAGATACTGTCTTTGAGTTACAATCAATTGCCACGACGATTGAAAACTTGCTTTCTCTACAAGGGAATTTTTCGTGAAGATTATGAGATCCTTGTCTACAAGCTCATCAAGCTATGGGTAGCTGAAGGATTTCTAAAAGTAGTTAGACTAAAAGCATGGAAGAGGTGGGAAAGGAGTATTTAGAGGATCTTGTTGGCAGAAATCTTGTTCAGGTTCTTCAGAAGAGGGTAGATGGAAAAATTAAAACAGTTGGCATCCATGATCTTTTGGGAGACTTGTGTGAGAGAATCTCAAAAGGAGAAATTTCCACATATCATTGATGATAGTGAAGACGCTCTGGAAGGAATAAACAGGAAGCGCCACCTAGGATTTTGTTTTAAAATTGAACATATTGATCCCTTGGCCAATAGACTGGAAGATGCTTATTGGTTAACAAAATCAGTTTCAATTGCTCGTTCTCTACTATATACCGGTTGGCAATTTCTTTCATCACGTGTCTTTTTAAGTTTCAGACTGCTCAGGGTCTTACATATGATTGAAGTGTTTCTTTTTCATTTCCCAATTGAAATAGTAAAACTAATTCATGGGAGATTCCTCCATCAATATCTAAACTTTGGAATCTTCAGACCTTGATGCTTCGTCCTTTATTTAAAATCTTTGCCTTGTTTCCAAGACCTCTACCACCAGCAATCTGGATGTTGCCACGATTAAGGTATCTCAGGTTCAATGTATGGTACTTGTCTGAGCCTCCTTGTGAGCTAATTGGTTGGGGAAATTCTGCGCTTCTAGCAAACCTACAAACCATTTCGGAGGTAGGTGCTTCTTTTGTACAAAGGAGGCCCTTCAACAAGTTCCTAATCTAAAGAAATTAGGAATTTGGATGGAAAAATGGGACGCTGCTTCCTTCTATGTTAACCATCAATAAAGAGAATGAAATACCTGTACTGCTTCCTAATCAATAATTATTACGCCCTGTACTGTCCCGGTCCGAGTTCAACTGGTAGATCTTAGTAGGTCTTACCATCCAACCTTAAACTCTATTTGCTGGAAAAAAAGGCCTGATCATCGGAAGACAAGATGTTAATACTAATGGACTCACCTCGTGATTTAACTCTATCATCTATAACAAATCCAATATGTTGGAAAAATATGTGTCATATTTTTCACTTTTTATATCTTGGCTATCTTAATAAATATAAACTGATTTTTAATGATAAAAGAGCAGGTCAACATTTGTGTTTCGATCTAGTCGATTAACGCCGATTCGACCGACTGGCTTGATAGGCTTAATCGGTTTTCCAGATCGCAAAAGCTGCAATTTTATTCTGCTTTCTATATTTGATATATTCGATTTCATGAATATTAATGACACTCCTTTTGTAGGTTAAAGAATTTTTCTTATTCTTTTAGATTTGTTTAGGAAGGAAATATTTAGTTTCCTAAATTCTTTCCTACTACAAATCTAAGAAAATCTTTTTATATTCTTTCCTACTAATTCTCTTACCATCTTTGTTGCATATTCTTAGGTAAGAAATAATTCATAAATTGATTTCTACTTTAACTATAAGTAAGAGTGGAAATCAATAAGGAATTAAGGCTTTGAAATATAATTTTTGGTCTTGGATTCTCTAAGCAAAACCGGCCGAATTCATTGGTGGAAAACAAGACATGGCGCTTCATTGATTCAACTTTCAAAGCAAAAAGGTTTTCTTCAAACTCATTGAAGAATCAAGAACTAATTGGTACTCAACGAACAATTCCATATCTTGCTCAAGCTACTTGGCGTGAAGTTAAGAACGGGGGTTCTTAATCCAAGTGGTGGTTGCGGTCAAGTGCAATAGGGAAGTGGCGATAAAGTCAAGACCGGTAGGTTTGATTCCACTTCATCAACAAGTCGAAGAAGAAGTATCACGGTGGAGTTGATCTATTTTCTTTTGATTGTTATTTTGTTAATTTTATGAAATTTCAAAACCGATACTATTGTATTTTTGAACAAAATTATTAGTGGATTGTTTTACCCATGGCATGGGAGCCCGTGAATGTTTCCTTAGGGGTTTACCACGTTACATCTTGTGTTCAGATTTAATCCTTTAATTTCCGACTAGACAAGATTAGGAAACGAACACGGTTGTGCTTGAGTCGAATCGTTATCTCTATATCTTTCCAGATTCGACTACATTCTCGTCCAATCGCTTGTTTAATTAAAATTAAAATTCGTGTTTAATTTAATTAATCTAGGTTTTAGAACTTTCAATTGGTATCAGAGCGGGTACACTTTTTAAGTGCGATCCATTTAAACCTAGTTATGGACGGAGCTCCATTTAGACCACCTGTTTTAGATGGTACTAATTATGCCTATTGGAAAATTAGAATTCAAGTGTCTATCCAATCCCTTAATGAAAAAGCTTGGCACTCAATTGTCCATGGATATAAAACTCCTACCATTCGAAAATGGTGTAGAAAGAGAAAAAAAAGGCGCATTTGTTGGTTACAAACCGATTACAATTATACTAATTAGAATTCCAAAGCTTTAAATGCCATATTTTCTTTTGTAGACTCTAATCAATTTTGTTTAATCTCTACTTGTTAGGTTGCAAAAGATGCTTGGGACATCTTACTTAATTGCTCATGAAGGAACCAATATGGTCAAGTCATCCAAGCTTCAAATTCTTACTCTAGAGTTTGAACAACTAACCATGAGAGACGATGAACAATTCAAGGACTTCTATGCAAAACTCGGTGACATCACCAATAATCGCTTATACCTTGGGAAAGAAATATGCAGAGAGCAAAATTGTAAAGAAAATTCTCGGATCTTTGCTCGATCGCTTTTCATTCTAAAGTAAGCGTAATTGAAGAAAGTAAGGAGATTGAGAATATGAAGGTTGAAGAATTGGTGGGATCATTGATAACATATGAGCAACATCTACAAAGGAGAAAGAAAGAAAAGGATCCGAGATTGCCTTCAAAATTAACAACCATGAAGACGAGGTTGATTGTGAGGAGAGCAAAACACATGAAAACATGGCCATGCTCACCAAACAATTCAAAAATTTCTAAAAGGAAATCAAAAGGAAAGCACTTGAATACCTCTCTCCAACAAAAGAAGAGATTTGACTAACACTAAACAAAATCCCACTACATCTATGAATAGATCGACAATCGAATTCAATGCCATGAGTGTGAGGGTTTTGGTCACATAGCCTCCGAATGTGCAAATACTTTAAAGAAATCTCATACCAAGAAGGCCATGAATATCACTTGAAGTGAAGATGATGAAAAAGACTCAAATGAGGACGAGGATGATGAGAACCGAGTGTAACGCCCTTAATCGTGAACTTAACTTCTCATCACCGATTCCGTGCAAAACTTGATTGCGTGTTCGACGACTTAGCGACAACTTCAAGAACCAAATCCAGGTTATGCTATAATTGCAAAGGCGACTGAATAAAAATTACAAGATGAACAGGAGAAAAACTTGTCCACGCAAGTCTTGATAGAATTTTTGGAAGATGACAAGGCTGAAATTGATTCTCAGAATAATACTCTTACCAACATCTTAAAAGAGAAGGATGATCAAATTGCTAATCTTTTAGATGAATTAAAAGTCTCAAAAGAAAAGATCAAGCAATTAACAATTGGAGCCTCTCGCTTAAGCGAAACCCTAAGCTATGGAAGAACTCCAAACGTCAAAGAAGGTTTGGGATATGTTGGAAAAGGTGAAAGAAAAGTCTGGGAATCGATCAACTTCATCAAAGAAACAAAAGTCTTTGTATTTTCATACAAAATCGCTCCCATCACCGCTCGAACTAAGGTCGACACGCCTATGCAAGTTCGACCAATGCCAAGACTTAAAAAAGCAGTCACGACCATCGTATACAACCAATACGGAGAGGTAAATCAAAGTACTTTGTAAATGTTGCATCTGTGGTAATTTAGGACACGACTCTTTTCATTGTTTGTTTAGTAAAAACACGGCTAATAGACAAATGAGACACCTTAGCAACACTAAAGTAAGACAAATTTGGGTCAAAAAGGGTGAATTAAATTGTTATATAGTTGATGTTGCATATAGATCCTTTATTCCTAACTCTTGGTATTTTGATGTTGGTTGTTCTAGACACATGACCCGGTAATCGATCTTAACTAACTAACTACAAAAGTCATGAAGGTGGTCTGCAGTTACTTTTGGTGATGGAGCCTGTGGTAAAATTGAAGGTGTAGGCACTATTCTAATTGATGGCTTCTCCCCGTTAAAAGAAGTTCTTTTTGTTGTAGGTTTAAAAGCTAACCTAATTAGTATATGCCAACTCTGTGATGATAAACACTTGGTTATGTTCTCAAAAAATTCCTGTAAAGTCTTGAAGTATGATGGTAGTTGTATTCTACATGGTACTAGATCCAATGATAAATGTTATCTTCTTGACACCAAAATTACTTGTCATATTTCAAAGACTGACTCAACCGAGTTGTGGCACAAACGATTAGGATATTTAAACTATAGTGATGCATTGAGACCGACAAAGTTGAATGCAAAGACGAGGTGTTCCTAAGCTTACTGAAAAATCTGAAGGATTGTGTGGTTCGTGCCTAAAAGGTAAGCAAACCAAAAGCACTCACAAGCAAGGTAAGTTTCTTACTACAGCTCATGTATTAGAATTACTTCACATGGATTTGATGGGACCTATTCAAACTGAAAGTATTGGGGGCAAGAAATATATTTTTGTTTGCGTGGATGATTTTTCTAGATATACTTGAGTTGATTTCTTGAGAGAAAAATCTGATGTGTTTGAAAAATTCAAATTTTTGCACCTAAAATTAACAACAGAAAAATATTTTGAGGGAATAAAAATATTAAGGATTAGAAGTGATCATGGGAGAGAGTTTGAAAATGCCTCTTTCTCTACTTTTTGTGATCAAAATGGTATTTTTCATGAATTCTCTGCACCCAAAACTCCTGAACAAAACGGTGTTGTGGAAAGGAAAAATAGGTCTCTTCAAGAGATGGCTAGAGTTATGTTAAATAGTAAGAAGCTCCCTGTTAAATTATGGGCTGAAGCTATTAATACTGCTTGTTATATTTTGAATCGTGTATCTTGAGAAGCTGGAACCACTCAAACTCCTTATGAAATGGAAAGGTAGAAAACCGAATCTCAAATATTTCCATACCTTTGGTAGCAAATGCTATGTGTTAAATGATCGGGAATACTTGGGTAAATTCGATTCAAAAAAGTGATGAGGAGTGTTTATTGGTTATTCGAGAACAAACCGTGCTTACGAATTTATAACATGCGTACTCAGACTATCATTGAATCAATCAATGTAAAAATTGATGATATCGATGACTTTTCATCTTATTCATGTGAGCCTAATATTCGACTTTGGAAGAACAGGTTCTTTCGGACGTCAACCTACCCAAGACCATCATGTACTGTCCGAACGGTGATTTACTGTAAAGAACATCCGACTTCAAGTTCTCGATGTCTCGCCACTGCTCTCGCTCCTAAAAGTTCGACGTACCATATACAAATAACGAACAGGACATGAGAAGGTAGCCTCCTTCTTGGATTCGAGAAAAGCACATCCATCGGACAATGTTCTCTCAAATTTCGAGAGCGGCATGATGACTCAGAGGAGGCTTGCTAATGAACTTGGAAATGTTTGCTACACTTTACAAATTGCCAAAAATATAAATGAAGCCATTATTGATGAAAATTGGGTTCTAGCCATGCATGAAGAGCTAGCTCAGTTTGATAGAAATGAAGTGTGGAATCTTGTACCTCGGCCAAAAGACACAAATGTGATCGGGACAAAGTGGATATTCAAAAATAAATCAGATGAACATGGCAACATAGTCAGAAACAAGGCACGCTTGGTTGCACAGGGTTACACTCAACTAGAAGGAGTGGATTTTGATGAAACTTTTGCACCTGTGGCCCGGCTTGAATCCATTAGACTCTTACTATCAGTGGCATGTCAAATGAGATTCAAGCTGTACCAAATGGATGTCAAAAGTGCCTTTCTGAATGGAATTCTTAATGAAGAAGTCTATGTTGAGCAGCCTAAGGGATTTGTTGATCCTTATTTCCCCGACCATGTGTTTAGACTCAAAAAGGCTCTGTACGGACTAAAGCAAGCCCCAAGAGCTTGGTATGAACGATTAACCATGTTCTTTTTGGAACAGGGATACAAGCGAGGAGGGGCTGACAAAACGTTATTCATCAAACATTTTAAAACTAGATTAATTGTTGCACAAATCTACGTCGATGACATTGTATTTGGTTCTTCACTAGAAACAAAATCCAAGGAATTTGCTACTCTTAAGAAAAATGAATTCGAAATGAGTATGGTTGGTGAACTAAATTTCTTTTTAGATTTGCGAGATCAAACAGGTTAGATCGTGGATTTTTATCTCCCGTGCCAAGTATGCTAAAAATCTTGTGAAAAGTTTGGTCTTGAGCAGACCAAGTCGGTCGAACTCCCATGGCCACGTCCTTAAAAATTTCCAGAGATGACCAGGAAAGGAGGTTGACTCCACCTTTGCATGAAGCATGATAGGCGATCTGCATTGCACTGATCGCAAGTCATACGACATATCATTCGGTGTTGGAGTTTGTGCACGTTATCAAGCTAAACCAAAAGAATCACATCTTGCAGTGTGAAGCGAATTATTCGCTATATTAACTGTATTCGATTATGGTTTATGGTATACTAATGATACTAATTCTCATCTTGCGGGATACATCGATGCCGATCGGATTGGAAACATGGATGATAGGAAAAGCACGAGTGGAGGATGTTTCTACATTGGTGACAATCTCATTGCATGGTTAAGTAAGAAACAAAACTCTATTTCCTTATCTCCGCAGGTTGAATGAATATTGCTAGCGGGTAGTTGTTGCACTCATCTACTTTGGATGAAACAAATGCTTTGTGATTATGGTATTGATCGGGACTCTGTTCATCAGATCTCGTGATAACAATAGTGCTATCAATATTTCTAAAAATCCTGTTTCAAGACTCTAGGACCAAACATATTGATATTAGACATCATTTTATTAGGAATTTGGTCGAAGAAAAGTTATTACTTTGGAACATATTCAGATCGAGTATCATCGGTCGACTTGTTCACCAAAGCCTTAGATTCTCGCTAGATTTGAAACTCTACGGAAGGTTGTGGGCATTTGCTTGATGCATTAGTTTTTAATTTTTTTCAAAAAAAAAAATAAAAAATTATCATGTGTGTTTGTTTGCATTTGCTTATTTTTTATTTATTTAAAAACAAAAAAAATGGGGGAGGGGGGAGAAGAATGGTCTTTCTTGCAAATAGCATATGATATAATTGTATGATTGGTCTATGAATTTTGTGATTTACTTTGATTAACCAATCAGTTTGGTATGCTCATTATACTTAAGGTAAAATATGGTCAGATAAGCACACTTTGAGGACATATTCTCTTGGTTGATTGTACCTTACTACTAACTAGGTTGTTATCTTTAAAGTAGTTTCATACTTTGTTGTGACCTATGGTCAAGATATCTATATCTCTCGGCACCATAGTATGTTGTTGTGTTAAAATGCAGACAATTTCATGGAGGAGAGGGCTACCACCATAAATGTGTGCAACCGTCCTTGATAATGAACATAAATCATGTAGAAAAGGGCTACCTTTATGGCTGTGAGAAAGTCAACTCCATGATCTTAAAAATTCAGTGCTTTGACAAATCAAAATATATATATATATATATATATATATATATATATATATATGCAAATAAAGTCAACACTCTGAGTACTCAAAAAGAAAAATTGCTATAGTACTCTTGTCTGGCACGCTCATATTTTTTTTATTCAAAGAGATATATTCAGATGATGACTGGTTTGAAATACATCTCAAGATCGATCTTCTTGACTAGGTTCAATTTGGCTTAGTGGGGACAAAGTTATGATTGATTAATCCAGTATGTCCTATCACACACTCACGTTTAAAATCTGACAAATTAATTGAATCTAATTATGTGCATATATCTGATTGGAAGATTCTGGTTGATTTTGATATCATTGGACTGATTGTATAATTTGTAGAACTATGAAGTTTGCTCATAAATAAACCATTCAATCTTATCTCATAAAATATTCTCATTATTTGTGTGTGAGTATCTTGTATGGGCCTTCTCGTAGAAATTTCAATCAACAGATCTATTTTTGGCAAAGACAATCGCTTTTAATTGAGAAAAATCGATTTAATTCTTGGTTTATGGAATCAAATCGCATTTTGGTTCTAATTTAAAATTTGCATTTTCCATAAAAATAAAGCGTATTAGTTGGTTTATTTCAAATTTGACTTATCTCGATTAAGGAAGGTTTCGTGGTCATTAACTACCATTTATCGGTTTATTTTTGGTAGCGCCTTCTACACATCCCAAATTAATCGCTCCTTCTTCTCGCAATTTTGAATAAATTGAAAATTTTCCCTTTTAAACCGTGATCTGGGTTTTTTTCTTTACCTTCTCACACTCAATCCTCAATTCCTAACTCAAGTCCCTCATTCTTGATCTCGAAGGTGTATTTGAGTTTTCTTTTTTGATTCAAACAATGGTGAAGACTAAAATGCCAAAATCGAAGAAACGTCCCCGAAATTCTTCCAAGGGACACTGTTGCTCAAATGCTCTCATCTTTGAAGCTGCGATTGGGCCACAAATGTCGCCGCAGAAGACTCTCCGGGCACAAGAAGACGGAACCCTCCAGCTCGTAGACCGGACACTTCTCCAATGGCAGTCAAGATCTTAGGGTCGACCAATCGATGGACATTGTTGCATATCAATCGTCGGTCGGGCATTCTAAAAAATTAGCCCGTCCAAAACTAACGACCCAATCACCTATCTCGAGCAAGAAAGTCACCTCGGGTGCTCAAGACCCCGGATGAAGAAGGAGATGAGGATGATGAATCTGCAAGTGACAAGTGGGTCCGACAATGCGGCCGAGTAACAATGGGTCCGAAAATGCTTTGAAATTGAGGAGGAGGTCCGTGAGGATGAAGGGGTCGGTGATGAGGAGTCCGACAGCCTCCCCATTCGTAGAAGGTTCAAGTAAGCCCCCTCTCAAAATCTGATTCGATTTTGATGTTGCCCTTGATGAATCTTGTAATCTACTCCGACACCTCCTCCAACGAAAAGGGCCACGGTGAGAAAAAGGAAAAGGTAAAATGGTGATGTTGCCGAGAAGCCCACGATCACCGGGTCGTAAGCAGACGTGTCACCGCCTCGAGGAGGTGCTGCAGTACCGCTTACTCCTAGTTCGGACCTCCAAATGTTCGGACTTGACACATTAACTAGAGGTAGACACTCTGTTAACCCCCTCAATTCTTGCTTTTCTCTCGGAGAGTCTTTGAAAGTTTGTTTATGTCATTTACCATCTACCGTAAGTTCATCATTGAGTGCAAGGTTGCAATTGCCGAATTTAGTTCGTTTGGTTTGGTTGAAATTGTTGATTTCCACAATTTACATAATCTGTTAAGTTTTTCCGGGCCGCTCAATGAAACTCGGGTCAAGGAATTTATGGCAAATGTTCCAAAGAATCTGGGAAAGGTGGCAATGAATTCGGTGGAAGGTTTATGTTCGGGAAGACATGTTACCTTCAAATCCGAACTCCCTCGGGGACCGGGCTTGGAGTAACCATCGTGGGCTGTCACAAGTGACGAAGAATTGACCAAGGACATCATTGCACAAGAAATAATCGGCTCCACCGGCGGAATCGAGAGAACTGGCGCTTTCGGCTATTGCCCAAATACAAAATTCAGACAGTTCTCATCAACAATATCGATTCGTTAACTCATCGATCGAACATTTTCGGGATAGGGCCGTTATGCTATACAAGTTAGGGATGAGGATGCCCGGTTGACTGGGTTAAACTAGTTTTGATAGAATTGTTTATAAAGGGCCGAGGAGGGCCAAGCGAGATGCACTCACCGCATCCAACTCGATTCATCACTTTCTTGTTCATCAAGAAGTGCCTGCTATGGATTCGCAGACCACTTCTCCGAGGACATTGCATCGCTGGGTGTACATGAGTTTACAAATTTGGGTAGCACACCACATCCCACTCCCGAGTTCCCAAGCATTTTCTATCCTCGTTGGATCATTCGGGACGCCTTGATGCACTAGAAACTCGGTTGAAATGGTTCGAACACGGTGTAGATCAAATTTTGCCCTTACCAAAGGTTTTTCGATGATATTACTTTCATGCGTAGAGTGTTGGAAAACTGGAATTTACGGGCGATGAGCATATAAAATCGCATTCGAATAGTTACTCCCGAATTCTCTGCACATCCCGGAGATCCAATGGAGATACCGACTTACGAACCCGTTGGTGAGCAACTTTCTTTGCCCTGACCTCCGCACCTATCGCTGCCGATCCTCCGGTGATGCTCCTTCGATACCCCCGCCGCAAGAGGTTACAAATGCATCTGCATCCGTACAAAGAAGCCCAGATCCTCCCTAGGCACTAACTTTTCCCCGTTCTAACTCTTAACCCTTTAACTATTTGGCTATGGATAACTGTTTTAAACACTTAAATTCTGCTTTATTTAGCTTCAAACAGTGCTTCACTTTTGTTTTATCTCTTCCTTTGGCATTCCTCTTCCAAAAGGAGAGTAGTAGTAATTTTAAATTTTTATGGTTGTTAGGTTTTTCTTGCTTTGGACACTATGTTGGTTAAACTTTAATAGCAAGATTTTTAGGTTTATGATAGTTTGATCACTACACTTAGATGATATCTTGCTAAGGGGGAGCAATATTAAAAGTTATGGCTATTGTGTGTGGTATTTGCATATGTTGTTAACTTCTTTGCAGGAGTTCTTAGTTTACACACTAAGGGGGAGCCATAATCCTTGTATGTTGATGCTCATGGGTTCTTTACATTATTCACACACATCACACTTACATTAAAAATCTGATAATTATGTGTTTGTAATTACAACGCCAAAGGAGGAGATTGTTGGAAAAATATGTGTCATATTTTTCACTTTTTATATCTTGGCTATCTTAATATATATAAACTGATTTTTAATGATAAAGAGCAGGTCAACATTTGTGTTTCGACCGTAGTCTCGATTAATGCCGATTCTAACCGACCGGCTTGATAGGTAATCCGCTTTTCCAGATCAAAGAAAAATTGCGATTTTATTACATTTCTATATTTGATATATTCGATTTCATGAATATTAATGATGACTCCTTTTGTAGGTTAAAGAATTTTTTCTTATTCTTTTAGATTTGTTTAGGAAGGAAATATTTAGTTTCTAAATTCTTTCCTACTACAAATCTAAAAAATATTTCTATATTCTTTCCTACTAATTCTCTTACCATCTTTGTTGCATATTATTAGGTAAGAATAATTCATAAATTGATTTCTACTTTAACTATAAGTAAGAGTGGAAATCAATAAGGAATTAAGGCTTTGAAATATAATTTTGGTCTTGGATTCTCTAAGCAAAACCGCCGAATTCATTGGTGGAAAACAAGACATGGCGCTTCATTGATTCAACTTTCAAAGCAAAAGGTTTTCTTCAAACTCATTGAAGAATCAAGAACTAATTGGTACTCAACGAACAATTCCATATCTTGCTCAAGCTACTTGGCGTGAAGTTAAGAACGGGGATTCTTAATCCAAGTGGTGGTTGCGGTCAAGTGCAATAGGGAAGTGGCGATAAAGTCAAGACCGTGGGTTTGATTCCACTTCATCAACAAGTCGAGAAGAAGAAGTATCACGGGGAGTTGATCTGTTTTCTTTTGATTGTTATTTTGTTAATTTTATGAAATTACAAAAACCGATACTATTGTATTTTGAACAAGATTATTAGTGGATTGTTTTTACCCATGGCATGGGGGCCCGTGGATGTTTTCCTTAGTGGTTTACCCTTTGTTGTTCCCAAAGTGAGGGATACACTTAGCACTCACGAAGGCTTACCGTCTATGAGAATAACGTGATTCGGCTATAACATGGGTTGAATAGAGAATCCACAAAGAAGAACACCGAGTGGCTTGCACAACCATAAGCTCGTCTCGAATGATGGAAGATTTTGGATTACAATAGACAAAGAAAATCAAACTCTCAGACACAATTTGTATTTTAAACCTAAATCTTCACGGGATTTCTTGTTTTGTTGGACGATCGCACCGTAGAAAACTTATCTATGAGATGCAAGTTGGATACCCTTTTATATGGGCTAATCAATGGCCCTCGATGATGGTTGATGATCCAACGGTCGTCAAGGATCTTGGAAGTTAACAAAATCGCATTCTTGAAGCACGCCTTAGTCGAATCAAATTGAGACCATGCTTCACAATTCTCCACCTCGTACATCATTTGATAGACCTCAAATTTTGGACGAACACCAAAAAAAAAAAAATTGATCAGTAGACCAAACCGGGCCGCACCATTTCGACCATGGCCGCTACATTGCCCTCAACGGGATCGAGCCACCGTAGTTCTTACCACCGGGTGAAGACTCCACCTCACCCCAACACCACCAAGGTCCATGCCCTCATGGGTAATCAACCAGTGATATGAAGCAAGTCCAAGCAATGCCGAAACTTGCTACCTATCACCACCTGGTTAACATGTCTGCTTTGGGTTCTCGTTTGTGTGCACCTTCATGAGAGAAACATCACCTTCCTCTATGACGTCCGCACAAAATGATACCGACATCGATATGCTTGAAATACGAGCATGATGAACCCGATTCTTAGCCAAATGAATTGCACTTTGACTATCACACCACAAGTTCACACAACTCGCTTGATCCCCAAATCATCTAGAAGACCCCACGACCACAATGCTTCCTTCACTCCCTCCGCCATGGCCATGTACTCGGCCTCCGTAGTAGAAAGTGCCACTGTAGATTGTAACATCGATCGCCAACTAACTGGAGCACCATGTATACTCAGAACACATAACCAGTAGTAGATCGTCGTCTGTCTAGATCACCTGCATAATCTGAGTCCACAAACCCGCTAATCTGACATGTATCTCCACTAAAACGCAAACCCGTATCAGCGGTACCTTTCAAGTACCTCAGGACCCACTTCACTGCTTCCCAATGTGCCTTCCCTGGGTTCACTATGAACCTACTGACCACACTTAATGCCTGTGAAATATCTGGACGTGTACACACCATTGCATACATCAAACTGCCGACTGCACTAGCATAAGGTACACGCTCCATGCGTGCCTTTTCTTCCGCTGTAGTGGGAGATTGTTTACCAGAGAGCCTAAAATGTGGAGCCAATGGAGTCACCACTGGCTTAGCATCTTGCATCCCGAACCTCGCAATAACCCGCTCTATGTAGCCTTTCTGACTCAAGAACAATTTACGGTTCGACCTTTCTCTTCTAATCTCCATACCCAGTATTTTCTTTGCAGCGCCCATGTCCTTCATCTCAAACTCTTTACCGAGCTGAGATTTCAACCTATCTATCTCCACCTTGCTCTTCGAAGCAATAAACATGTCATCCACATACAAAAGAAGATAGATATAATCACCCCCACGAAGTTTCCGAATATAAATACAACAGTCATACTCACTTCTGGAGAATCCATGCTTTAGCATGAAGGAGTCAAATCGCTTGTACCACTACCGAGGAGATTGCTTTAATCCATATAGTGATTTTCTCAAGTGACATACCTGACTTTCTTTATCCTCAACCTTGTAGCCCTCAGGTTGATACATATAGATTTCCTCATCCAAGTCTCCGTGCAAGAAATTTGTTTTTTACATCGAGTTGTTCCACTCAAGATCACCTTGATCAACAATACTCAATAGCACCCGAATGGAAGTGTGCTTCACCACTGGAGAAAAGATCTCATTGTAGTCCACTCCCTCTCTTTGTGCAAACCCCTTAGCCACTAGCCTCGCCTTATATCTTGTACCACCGAGCTCGGAAGAATCCTCTTTCTTCTTATACACCCACTTACAACTAATAGCTTTCTTTCCTACGGACAATGGGACGACCTCCCATGTTTGGTTCTTCCGAAGAGACTCCATCTCTTCTTCCATCGCAGCCAACCAACTCTCACTATTTCTGTCTCGAATAGCTTCCTTGAAGGTGACCGGCTCATCATCCTCTACCGAAAGTGCGTACTCAACCAAATTCACCTGCCCATAGTGCCTCAAAGGCTGGTCTGACCCCAGCTTTTGAACTTGCTTGTATGCTCGCCTTGGCCTAGTGGAAGTCAAACTATCCTCGAGCTGTTGTTGTTGTAGTGCCTGTTCATTCTCTTGCTGAACCGTCTCATGTTCAAGCTCATCATCACTCTCATCATGAGTGTCTCCATGATCCTCCTCTTGAACATGACTAGAACACTGGTTGGTCTTTAGGTTCTATTTCAACTACTTGAGACTTTGAAGTCCCAACACCATCATCATCGGACACGGAGCTTTCGAAAAAACTACCATGGAGTTCTCATCAAAAGTAACATCCCTGCGATTATGAACTTAGAATCCTCTACACCAAAGGCGATAGCCTTTACACTACGCATACCCCAAGAATATTGCCTTCTTGGCTCTCGCGTCAAGCTTTCCCTCATTGACGTGGTAGTAGGTCACAAGACCAAAAGTCTGAGTCTCTCATAATCTGCATGCTCTCCTCGACCATACCTTGTAAGGTACATCTCTATCTAACTTTGAATGCGGAGACCAGTTAATAATGTAGCAAGCTGTAGCAACCGACTCTGGCCACCATTCTCTGCCCAAACTAGCATATGATCTCATACACATTGCTCTCTCCCAAGATATGCGGTTCGATCTCTCTGCGACCCCATTACCTGCTGTGGTGTTTTCCTAACCGTCCAGTGTCGAGCAATACCTTCCTAATCGCAGAACTCCTTGAAAGTACCCTCTGTATACTCTGTACCGTTATCAGATCGCAGTGTCTTCAATTTCTTGCATGTTACATTCTCAACCATTGCCTTCCACTTCTTGAACGTGTCAAATACTTCATTCTTATGCTTCGTGAAATAAATCCAAGCATACCTAGAATAATTATCAACAAAGCGTGACAAAGTACACGGAACCACCCTTGGAAATAACCGTAGCTGGGACCCCAAACATCTGTATGCACATAGTCTAAAATACCTCTGCTTTTGTGTGTTTGCTTGACTTGAACCGAACCGGTGTGGCTTTACCGTACACGCAATGCTCGTAAAAATCCATGCAAGGCTTCTTCAAGTTCTTCAACAAACCTTTCTTACCGAAAGGTGTCTAGACCCTTCTCGACATGTGCCCAAGCCGTCTATGCCATAACCGAAGTGCACTCACATGGGTCTCCACCACTTCCACTTGTTCCAAGCTGCTGCACTTCTGTCACCGTCGTACCCAAAAGAGCATAGAGATTTCCTTTGAATGCCCTTCATCACTACCAAAGAACCACGAACAACCTTCTTCACTCTATTCCATGTAACTATCTTACGACCACCGGAGTCCAATGCACCAATGAAATAAGGTTTTCCACAAATCGGAACATGTCTTACATCCATCAAAGTTTTACCACTCCATCATGCATCTTGATTCTAACGAACCAAGCCCCATCGCTTTACAAGAATGGTTATTCCCCATCAACACGGTTCCACCATCAATGCTTCTATAGGTAGTAAACCACTTCCTATTTGGACACATATGGTAAGAGCAACGAGAATCAAAGATCCACTTATCGGAGATTTCTTCATCACAAGTACTCGAGTAACAATCATCACGCCCCTTCTTAGAGGCATAAGCGGCTTCTTGCTTGCCTTGTACCTTTCTCGTTGTTGTTGTTCTTATTGTTCTTCTTCCATCATGCTCTCTTGTTAGGAAATTTGCTTTGAAATGCCCAAGCTCACCACACTTAAAACACGGTCTTCCATAAGAGGTTTAGAACTAGACCTAGACTTTCCACCCTTGCCTTTTCCTCGCTCATTTCTTCTACCTCTTACAAAGCAGGTCCTTGTGCTTGCTCCTTGTTACCACTAGTAGCCATGCCACTAGTTGCAATCTTCCCAAGATCATCCGCTAGAAGTGACGTTCTAGTCTCATTCATCGTAAGATTATCACCCACAAGCATCAATGTTTGTACGAGGTTCTCATAAGATTTAAACAACGAAAGAAGTAGTGAAGTGCTTGATCCTCATCATCTACCTTCACATCAATGTCCTTCAAATCTGATATGCACCTATCAAACTTGTTGATGTACTCCGGATTGGTGTATCTTCCTCCATTTTGTAAGTATACAATTTGGACTTCAAATAGATACGATTTGTTAGAGTCTTTGTCATAAAGTTTGCCTCCAACATTGACCACACATCATGGCCGTTACCTCATCATCAACCAAGAAAGCAACATCTCTTTCAAGGCATAGAATGATCGACGCCGTGCTTCAAGATCTAGCTCTTCCCAATCTTCATCGGACATGTCTTTATGCTTCTTTTCTTTACCGCCAAAGCTCTGTGCAATTTCGTGAGATTAACAAATTCTTCATTTGCATTCTCCAATAGGAGAAATCATTCTTCCCACTCAAATTCTCTATCTCATACTTTCCAACTTTAAGCTGTTCCACTAGTCGACGTCATTTATCCGCTTGTTTCACAAACCAGCCTTCTCTCGTGAATTTCAACAAACACCTCAAACCGGGAGCTTTACCACCTCGATCCGACAAGCGACTCGATACCAATTGTTGTTCCCGGTGAGGGATACACTTAGCACTCTGAAGGCTTACCGTCTATGAGAATAACGTGATTCGGCTATAACATGGGTTGAATAGAGAATCCACAAAGAAGAACACCGAGTGGCTTGCACAACCCGCAAGCTCGTCTCGAATGATGGAAGATTTTGGATTACAATAGACAAAGAAAATCAAACTCTCTGTATTACAATTTGTATTTTAAACCTAAATCTTCCTGGGCTTTCTTGTTTTGTTGGACGACTGCACCAGAAAACTTATCTATGAGATGCAAGTTGGATACCCTTTTTATATGGGCTGATCAATGGCCCCTGATGATGGTTGATGATCCAACGGCTGTCAAGGATCTTGGAAGTTAACAAAATCGCATTCTTGAAGCACGCCTTAGTCGTAATCAAATTCAGACCATGCTTCACAACCACGTTACATCTTGTGTTCGTATTTAATCCTTTAATTTCCGCACTAGACAAGATTAGGAAAGCGAACACGCGGTTGCGAAGTCGTCGAACTTATCTCTATATCTTTCTAGTTCGACTACATTCTCGTCTATCGCTTGTTTAATTAAAATTAAAATTTGTGTTTAATTTAATTAATCTAGGTTTTAGAACTTTCACAATCCCGATCTTAGTGTTGAACCTTGTCAGGAGCTTTCCATAAGAGAGAGTTTCATAATCAATAGCAACTCTTGTCCTATAAATACAGGATCATTTCTCTTATCTTTGTATGCATTTATACAATCTTTAATACTGTGTATGCTTTTTAGTTCTTTGTTCAGGGAAAATAACTTATTTTTCGGAGAAGACCTTAAAAATGTCAGGTGCCCTTTTATCTGTTTATAGAGATTTATCTTAAATATTAGAGTAGAATGAATACATTTTGAACCCCATAGCATTATATATCAAATCATGTGCAGTAACTTCTGATTCCTGCTTGACTACTTGTCTAGAAAATTTATATTGACGAGATGTATAATATAATCACTTGAGAAAGTTTGCTTGTAAATATTTTTTTCGATATTTGACCATCACAAGCACATTTTCCAGCAAATTGACATGTTTTTGTCTTTGAACATGTTGAAGATGTGATAAACAGAATTGTGGATTATATGATTGTTGGAGGTATAAGTAAAACTTTGTTGGAATTCGAATACTTAGCAGGGTTGAGAATTTGACATAAAGGAATTAAGGCATTTTAATCAAATACTTAGGATCTCCAAACTAAGACTTTGTTGACAGTAAATTTGTAATACTCAAAAGTTTTATATAGGTCAACTTCTCTCGGATCACTTGAGCAGATTTTGCATTTGGTCTGCAAGTCCGTTGAGTCACTTGTAGTGGGTGTACCTGGCATGGGCTTTCCAGGAAAAGCAGCCTGGCCAGTTTTCATACCTTCTTTGACTAGTCATTACAACGAGAGATGTGTTTTACTACTATTTTGTTATGAAGTCAGTTTAGTCCAGATAATTATATGGTGTATGCAGTGACTCCATTGACTATCTAATAAACCGAAACCCTTATTGTTTCCTTATAAACATAGTCAACTATTTTCTGATATTTTGTTTTCATTATTTTTGTGGTTTTACATTCTCATAGGTTTGCACTGTGAACGTGTCAATCCATAAATATATTGCTGCAAGTGGAAATCCAAAAGGAGTAGCTATTGCAATATAATTTTTAGCTTGTAATCAACCACATACCTCATTCTTGAAAAGTTATAACTGGAGCACTGGAGAGCCAATGAAATCCCTTTCCTGTCTTCACAGCCTAGTTCTCGTGTTCACGAGATGCATCTTTTTTTCCTTTTGATGCATGAAATAGGAAAAATTTTGCTCTTCTGGAAAACATACAAAACTTAGACAAATGAAAATTTCAGATGGGTCAAGAAGGTTCTTCAAATGATGCTGCACATAAAGAAATTGAAAATCTCATATATACATGACTCGAAAACTAATTGGTCGTCCTGTTGTATGGATAAACTTGTCCATCTAACTTGAATATTTGAAATGCTTCTTTATTGACAAGTCTTTAGTAACAAGTCTGGCCTTTGAAGGCCCAGAATGGGATCCAAATGAAGGGTAATTTCTGCAATTGTAGTTTTCTGAGGCAGAAGTTCCCTCTATCTGTTGGTCTTTAAGAAATCATGATCATCAATATTTATGATGAAAACACCATTTTCTTAAGTCTCATTGTTAAATGTTACAGCCCTTTGAGACGGTATTTGGGATTTTGAAAAAGTTTGTGAGTTCTGTGCTTTCTTTATCCTGTTTATCTAGCTTTATAGATTGTTTGAGAAATAGGCTAAACTTTTGGGAGTTGTACCTTAATAACACATTTGGATACCAAAATAAGATGGATTTGGGATATGTACTTTGTTGTAGGTGTTGGGTATTTGTTGTCAAACAACTTCAAACGGCGATGATTTAAGATTAATTTCTTAGGCGTTAGCCGATGATTGAAATTAAAGGAAAAAAAAAGACAACACTTAGTGAATCCAATTAAACTCGACCCAAAACTTAGCGGGCCATTTTGGGCGGCTTATCTTGTATTTGCTCAATGGTACCACTCTATTTAATAGGTCCAAATTATGGTGTTGTAAGTGGTTTTAATAGGGTTTGTTGTTATTGGGCCACAAGCCCAATAATGATTACTTTAACCTAATTAATTGAATTCTTTGGGACCATTTTCTATTCCACTCCAGAAACATTGTTTGGGCGTGCACGAAGAGTGAGAGAGAGATATAAGGCGGTGCTTCTTCTTCATTTCTTCTTCTTCACTAGTTGCCATTGTGGTTGTTGGTTTCTCTCTTTTGTGAGATTGAGTTAGTTCTTTGTGAGCTTAACTATTTGGAAAAATAGAGGTGTTTGTGGGTCGAGCTTTATTTGTGGTTTCTAGTATTGTTTAAGCTTAAAATATGAGCCTAAACGTTTTGGTGATTAATATTTACGAAAATTTGGTATCGAGCTAGGATTTAGTGTCCATGGGTGTGAAAGAATCATCAAAAATTTGAAGAAACTAGAGAGCTTCAAAACCGAGCCATAATTTGTATTTTTTTCAAAAATCGAGCATTCTGACCAATTTTCCGGCGAAACCAGAAGTCCATTTCGTGAAAGGAGACCATATTTGAACTCCTGACGTCGAGACGATTCCCGATCGGTGTGTGTGGCGGCGTGGAGTCTTGTAGAAAGAGACACTTGTGAAACACGCATGGACGACCCAACAAGCAGTAGTGTCGTCGCGTGAGTGCACATGGGACTGCGCTCATTGGTTTCCGACCAAAAGGCGGTTTACTCATTGTTGTTTTTGAGACGTTTTGGTGGTGTTGGTTCACATCATCGATGTAGTGTGCAAAAATCTAGATGTTTTTGCCCTTAAGGTGCGTTTGGCGGGTTCGTTAAGTTCTTTGTGTTGCTCTTCTTTGCTTGGTTTTAGAGTGTAAAAGTTCGCATCTATCCTAGAATCACGAACAACAAATTTTTTTCGCTTTGGTATCGTATTCTAAGCTGTTTAATTTTCGCAGTCAAGGCTATCGTGTGGGGGTAGCCATTTATTTTTTCGCAATAGAGATCATCGTGTGGGGTGATCATTAGGATTGGGGTTACCGTGTGGGGTAACCATTGCCTGTTGCTAGACCTAGGATCATATTTGCTATAATTGTTTACTGGTTATTTTTGTTCGATTGATATAAGTTTTGCGTAACTTATTGTGTAAAAATTGCTTTAGTGAAATTTTTTTGTTGAATTATCTCTATTGTTGCAAATTTTTGGACCATTTTAGTAGACTTGTGAAAATTGTGTGTTTTTGTATTTTTAGTTTATTCGAATTCTAAAAATGACAACTCACAATTTTGAATTGGCGGTTTTAATGGAAATGGAGATTTCTCAATTTGGCAACAAAAGATGAAATGGATTTTGATACAACAAAAGTTTCAAAAACTATAGATGGTAATTTTCCTTTAGATTTCACTAAAGAACAAAAAGAAGATTAAGATGAACTCGCTTACTCGCCATTATATTACGTGTTTGTTTTGAGAAAAGTTGGTAAACATGACACCACAAAGAACTTTGGAAAAAGTTAGGAGAACTTTATTTTGTTAAATCTATTCCTAATAAACGTCTAAATCTAAAGAGAGAATGGTAGAGAAAAAATGATTTATGGTTGTGGTAACATTGGGCAATTTATAAAAGATTGTCACAAAGCAAAGAGCAAACAAATTGGTAATAGGAAAGATGAAGTGAATGTTATGTTCTCTTCTAATTACGATCTAGAGAAAATGGTGAAGTCTATTTGTTAATTAATTATGTTGTTGCAAACAAATCTTGATGAATTGAATCTAATCGCCAAGTCTCGTTTGCATGAGTGGGTACTTGATTCTGATTCATTGCATCTTTTCATGTGGCATCTCATAAAGATTGGTTTGAAAATTTGCATGAATATGATGATGGGCATGTTGTTTTGTGTGACAATTTCGCTTATACTAGAATTGGTGATGTTACTTTAAAGTTTGACACAAGTTTTGTGTATATTTTAAATGATGTTAGATTTATTCACTGAATTGAGTAAGAAATTGATTTCATTAGAGCAACTAGAGAAAATTGTTTTACTGGTAAAATTGGAAATGGAATGCTAAAATTGATGAATAGAGCTCTCGTTACTTGTAAAGGAATGAGAATGAATGATATATATATATCACTACTGGAGAAGTGATAAGAGGTTTTAGACTCCTCAATTTCTTCTACCAAGGTTGATCACACACATAAATGGCACAATAGATTTGCACATGTGAATATTAAGGGACTTTAGCTCCTTAATGATAAAAATATTTTTGGTAAAGATTGTGTATCCGATTTGCCTTTTTGTGATCATTGTGTGCTTGGTAAGCATCATAAGTTGTCTTTCTCTACGGGTGTTCACAAAACTAAAAGAATTCTTGAGTATGTGTATTCGGACTTGTGGAGTCTTTCTAGCAATCCTACCTCGGGTGGAAATAGATATTTCTTGTCTATCATTGATGATTATTCGAGGAAAGTGTGGGCTTATCTTTTAAAAGATAAGTTTGATACTTTTCATAACTTTAATAATTGGAAAAGACAAGTTGAAAAACTAACCGGTAAAAAGATTAAGTTCTTGAGAACCAATAATGGATTAGAGTTTTGTAACACTGAATTTGATAACATGTGTACAGAAAGTGGTATAACTAGGCATAAGACAGTTCCTTACACTCCCCAACAGAATGGGGTAGTAGAGAGGATAAACAGACCTTTACTTGATAAAGTAAGATGTATGATGTTGAGTTATGGTGTGTCAAATTCTCTTTGGGGTGAAGCTATTATGACTGCTTGTTATTTGGTTAATTTGACTTCGTCTATGGCTTTAAATGGTGATACTCCTCATGAAAAATGGTCTGGTAAGCTTGCTGATTATTCTGTGCTTAAAACTTTTGGTTGTGCTGCTTTTTCTCATCAAAGTGAGGCAAAACTACAACCTAGAGCTAGGAAATGTGTTTTTCTAGGTTACTCTAAGGGAGTTAAAGGGTATAGGTTGTGGGATAGAAACCAAAAGGGGGTTAAAATCATTTTGAGTCGAGAGGTCACATTTAATGAGGCTGAAATGCCATGTTTAGGGGCTGGTTCTAAAACTTTGAGTAAGAAAAATCATCTTGAGGTGGAGTTAGAAAAAATTAGTACACATGTCCCCATCACCTCTAACGAGGTGGAGGCTCAAATTCAACAATCTGAGGAAAAATGTGAAGTAGTAGTGATAGAAGAGTATCCTGTTGAAGAATATCCTTTATTGGATTATCAATTAGCTAGAGAAAGAGAGAGAAGGTAGGCGAGAGAACCTAAGAGGTTTGGATATGAGTCTGAGTTAGCCTTTGCCTATGCTAACTATGAAGAGTAAGCTAATAGAGAGCCAAATACTTTTGATGAGGCGATGAGGAGTGAACAATCGAAAAAGTGGTTAAAAGCAATGAGAGAAGAAATGAGTTCCTTAGCAAAGAATCAAACTTGGGAGTTAGTACCTAAACCTAAAATAAGTCAACACTTGATTGTAAGTGGATTTTTAAGGTTAAGGAGGGTACTAGTACAGCTGAACCGTTAATGTTTAAGGCTAGATTAGTTGCTAAACGTTACACACATAAAGAGGGAGTTGATTATAATGAGATTTTTTCACCGTACACTACTATTAGGGTCATGCTTGCATTAGTTGCATACTTTGACTAGGAACTTGAACAACTTGATGTTAAAACTGCTTTTTTTTTTTTTTTTTTTTTTGCATAGTAAACTTGATGAACAAATCTTTATGAATCAACCTAAAGGGTTTAAAGATAAACAAAAATCGGATTATATGTGTTTCCTTAAAAGATCTTTGTATGGTTTGAAACAATCACCTAGACTATGGTATAAAAGATTTGACTTTTGTACTATCTATAGGATTTCAAAGAAGTAAGTTTGATCATTGCTTATATCACCAACATAATGAAACTAGTAATGACTATGTGTTTTTATTGTTATATGTTGATGATATGCTCTTAATTGGTTCATTTTCTAAATGGATATGCAATATAAAAACAACTTTGAATGGTGAATTTGACATGAAAGATCTAGAAAAAGCTAAAAGAATCTTAGGTATGGAAATTGAAAGAGATATATCAAATTTTACGTTGTTTTTGCATCAAACTCCTTACATTTTGAAAGTGTTAAAAAGATTTGGCATGCATGAATGTAAACCGGTTACATTGCATTTAGTTAATCACATTGTGTTAACTAAAGATCAAGCTCCTTGTAATGAGGAAGAAATTGAATACATGAGTAGGATTCCTTATTCTCATGTGATAGGTTCTATTATGTATTTAATGGTGTGTACTAGACCGGATTTAGCTTATGCTATAAGTACCTTTAGTAGGTTCATGTCTAATCTGGGTCCTAGTCATTGGGAGGCCTTGAAGTGGCTCCTTAGATATTTTAGAGGGATGGGTAATGTAGGTCTAATGTTTGGTCATAGTAATAAACACTACTAAAAATTACCTTTTCACCAACAGATTATTTCCGTTGGTAATCAACAACGGATTATCCGTTGGTAAAAGTGATGACCTTTCAATTATGGTAAATAGCGACGGCTTTTCCGTTGGCAAATGTAATAATTTTTCACCAACAAATTTTCACCTTTCACCAACGGAATATCTGTTGGTGAAAAGTGAATCATATCACCAACGGAAACGCCGTTGGTGATATTAATTAATTTTGAAAACCAAAAAATAATATCACCTTTCACCAACGGAATATCTGTTGGTGAAGAGTGAATCATATCACCAACGGAAACGCCGTTGGTGATATTAATTAATTTTGAAAACCAAAAATAATTTGACCTTTCACCAATGGAAACAGTGCGAAGTATGCTTAGGAAATTAAATATTTCAAACAATCAATTTCCTTCTAGTTCTGGATCACGAAATAATGGTATATGAACCTGTGGTACTTTTTCTTTAGAATTTTGATGTAACAAACCAATGATAAAATTTGTGTTGCGTTAATTTGTAACTGCTAAATATCAATTCATTCTGATTCAATTCATTTTTTTATTTTGTCTATGTATCTAGATGTTTCATTTGTAACTGCTAAAACAATTACGATAAATATTTTAGTGCATGTTTGGTAGTATTGAAATTATTTTTTAAGTACTTATATTATAAGTTGTTGGTGATTGCGTGAATAAAAAGTGAGTTGTATGTTGTGAGTCCTATGAAATGTGTGGATAAAAAATATGTTTGACCAGTTTGACCAGCTAAAATTATAATTTAAGCACCACCAAACATGTTAATACCGATTATGTAATATTCAAGAGTTTGGTTATGTAAAATATACATAGATGCAATGTTATGTAGTGGTTTTACAATGAGAGAAGTATTTGATAATTTTAATAAAATTGTTATTAAAATAGTTGTTTAGTGCTTGTAGACTATCTATTTTAATTATTCAATTATTCTACAAAGTAAGTCAAGTGGAATTACATAAGTTAGTTTGAAATGCCATTGTTATGGAATTAAATTATGTTAATTAAATGTGTTAGGACGAGAAAAACGAAGGGGGTTGATACCAGTTGAAAGATAAAGATACGGTACCGAAATGGGTGTTTGGAAGGAATTGATTTCTAACATTTTATTTTTAAATTACAAATTTAGATTTTGGTTCTTATTATATTATCACAAATAGGAAATTAGATACTAAAATATGTTCTGGCTACATGTATGTGGGCAACATGGATGAATTTAAATAAGTAAATAGAGATAAAATGGTGAAATTGTGCCTTATTATTATTATTTATTTGAATTGAACATAACCGAGTTTTGACTCCGGATAATTCTATTGTTATCTCAGGAAGCGACTCGAATATCAGATGAGTCTATCAGCATGTTTAGTCTCCAATAAATAATTCTGTGAGTAGAGAAAATAAATATTTCTAGATAATTAAAATTAAATGTACTATTATGTTACGTGTGATTTTAAGGACTTATTTGTCATTTTACGTGATTAAAATTAAATATTTATTACGTTATAGTATTTGTCAAATTATAAAGATTATTTACTTGTAAAATGGAATGTAAGAAACATGTGATATTGAAATTTACCAGAAAAGTGTCCATAATTTTATCAATTCTAGTGCATTGAGGGGTCTTGGTCATGTTTTATATTATACTGAGGAGTCTAATTGACCATGTACATATAGTTCACTGAGGAGACTTGACAGTGTACTAGGATCTATTATTAGAGAATTTTGGAATCCGATTCAGATAATCGAGGGGGCTTTAAGCCCATGTGCGGGGGTGCGTAGCTTTGGGGCGTTTTGCACATGTATGACTACATTACATATTTTAATTAGAGGGTACATTTTGGTGAGATTTTATGTTTATATTGTCTGATGAATATAACATGAATATGAGATGTTCTAATGCAAATTCTTAATTGATGTGAACTCGTCTTTGATAATATGTATAAATGAAAAGGTATAATTATTTATGAAATTCTCTATTTATTGAGCCTATCAACTCATGAGTTTTTGGGCAACTTTTGGAGGTAAAGCTTTTGATTTTGGAGTCAACGTCATACAATAGAGCTAGTTTGTATGACTTATTTCATAAAGTACGTAGTCATTATCTTGGAGTCACATGTTTATTTTTGGATATTATTTTGCATCACTTGTAAATAGCTAGATGGGTTCACTATGTATTTTATATCCATATGTATAGATTAGGTTATTAAATAGTATAAGTTTTACAATTCGGCTAGTCTCCATCCCGTTGTTTTGTTGTGGGTATTGGATGGGTAAATGGTTCCATTTAGTTGTGAATATTGTTGTTGGGATACGTGGTATTAATTAATTTTGAAAACCAAAAAATAATTCGACCTTTCACTGTGAGAATATCCGTTGGTGAAGAGTGAATCTTATCACCAACGGAATTAAACGAAAATTTCGTTGGTGATATTGATTAATTTTGAAAACAAAAAAATAATTTGACCTTTCACCTGTGAAAGCAAAGGCGAAGTATGCTTAGGAAATTAAATATTTCAAACAATCAATTTCCTTCTAGTTCTGGATCACGAAATAATGATATATGAACCTGTGGTACTTTTTTTTTTAGAATTTTGATGTAACAAACCAATGATAAAATTTTTGTTGCGTTAAGATAATAGTTTATATTTTGGTATATTGATTATTGTTAGCTTTTTTATTTTAGTGCATTTTAATAATTTTTTAATAATTTTGTAAAAAAAAAAAAAATTAATTTTCACATATGAAAGTTCCGTAGGTAATATGAGTTTTACGAATTTCTAAAAGCACGCTATTACCAACGGAAATTCCGTAGGTAATGCAACACATGGTTGCAGGTCATGCAACACATGGTTGCAAGCACTATTACCTACAGAATTTCCGTTGGTAATAGTACCCGTTGCTATTTTGAGGGTCGCTGAAAGTTACTAATGAAATTTTCGTTGGTAAAAGCGTGTGCCATTACCAACACAAATTCCGTAGGTAAAAGGTTGGGACATTACAAACGGAAATTCCGTTGGTAATGGCACACACTTTACCAACGTAAATTCCGCTTGTGAAGATCACCAACGGAAATCCGTTGGTAACTTTCGGTGACTCACAAAATAGCAACGAAAATTTAATTTCAAATAGTTCGTTGGTAGCGACTATTAGACACGGATATCGTGGCTTCAACAACGAAAAATCTATTTCTGAAGCCACAATTTTTTGTAGTGTAAATCGACACCTATCATTGATCTTACTATATTCTTTTGTAAGTGGTTTGGTAAATACACCTCACATAAGTGAGGAATTATTAATTTCCTAATATTATCATGTCTTGGACTCGTATGTCTAGAATTCTCATTATGTACCTCATTATAGAGCTAATGTGGCTTGACTATCGCAGAGTATTGAGATAGAAGATGTATTATTTGTATCCAAAGGAATTTCATTAAGAAGATACCAAAACTAAGTTTGTGGTGCATGTTTGTTTGTTAGTCCTCCAAATATATGTGCCTCATCTAAGAGTAAACACCCAACCCGCCAACTAGCATTGATATATTCTATAATAGCATAAACTTAAAAGTATTTTCACTAAAAGATATATTAATATTTACCACATGATATTTATGGCATTTATTTGAGTAAAAAGAAGTTAAAAAGGTTGAAGCACACATAATGGTACAGCGTGAACGCAGCCTTACTCTCGTTGTCAATAAGAATCCATGATTTCATCAATTAATAAGATGATCTCCTCTTGTTGTCATTTGCACTGCACTGTTTTTCACAAATTGGAGGGAAGATTTTCCTCTCCCACGCATCCTATTCATTCTCTTTTATAAATTAGAGGCAAGTTTTACCTGTGATTTTTTTCTTTGACAAAGTGGAGGCAAGTATTTTTTTGGAGCCCTAAGTTCATTTGGGGATTCTGAACGAAAATAAATTAGCACTCTCAGACGACCCAATACTTTCATTAGACAACTGTTGCCAGGTAACCTTTGTGAACCTTTTTGGTTGCAACTTTAGTTTTCATGAGATATCGAGAAAAATGGTTCGGTTTTGATGATGATAGAAAAAGGGCTTGAAGTGTTTTATGAATTTTTGTGTATTGATTTTCATTTTATGTTGGAAATTAACTTGTGTTAATCTAATCTGTTCTTCTTTGGCTGGGAAAGAGGATTTGGCTTTGAACATTTTCCTCATTTTTATTAAATTTAAATAAAGAATTTCAAACCGAATGACTCTAAATTATCAACTAGCATATGTGGATGGCGACGATTTATCTATATGATTTATGGTCCGAAACATGTTATGTGACATCCCGAATTCTCACCCTATAAGCCATTGGATTCGAATTTAAAACTTTATGAAAGTTTAGGGAGCTTGTGGTGATTAGCAAATAGTTGAAGGACCACGGTACAATTTTCCTCAAAAGTAGGTTTTGGGAGGGCTTCTACAATACCCGATTTTTAACCACATGTACATATATTTTATGTCCGTTCAATTATATTTCTAAATTGTTATTAAGGGTAAAAGAAAAATATCGTATATGTATATATGTAAAAAAGTAAAGAATATATAGAAATGTAAAGTGATTGAAGTTAGTATGAAATTATGTCATTAATTAGGAATAAAATATGGAATGATTTGTGAGTATAATGAGAGAGAAAAATTTCTTTCTTTTCACGTAATTTAAGGGATACAAAAATCATTCTTTGTCATATTTAAGTGATATGATTTGACCTAGTCCCACCATATTTAAAGACACCAAAGCACACTCACTTTGCACCACTTTCATTACCTACTCTCTTACTATTTATTTCCCACTCTCTCTCTCTCTCTCTCTCTCTCTCACACACACACACACATATATCACATAGTTTGAGGTTGGATATACAATCAACAATTTTTCGATATCTTTTATTATTCTCACGTAACAGTAAGTGTGTACATATATTTTATTGTAGGTATATTGATTTTTTTAATGTATTTCTATGAATATGTTTCATTTTGGGCCAATATTATGTATGATTTAGTAAGAATGAATCGGAGTTTAGTAACGCTATGCACGAAAATTGACACCATCTATCTTCGTTCCAATTTTAGTGTTTCCCTATGCAAGTATCAATCTTTCCGTTGAAATATATATGTATTAATGAATTATACATGCACACTTATTGGGATTAGTTCTCGCCCCTTTTTTTTCCAGATAATTGATGATTCGAGACCGTTGGCATGTGGTTAGCATACGGTGTGGGATCCTCTTTCAAGAATAAAAATATAAATAAATTGCTCATGGAGTATCATGTTTTCTTTTGAATTTTATGATTTTAAATTGTTAAGACGTGTTTTTCTTTCTAAAATAAATTATTTGAATTTATTGTTTAGGAGATTGATTTGTTAAAATTAATGTTTCACTCATTAATTTAGTTATATTGTTTTATTTTTTGTTTGAGTCCCCTCAAATATATTTTAAAGTATGTTTGATGACTCGAGTCCTTAAAAATTTGAGTCGTTACATGTTCGGTTAGGCTTAGTTACTTATTTTTATATATATTTTACTAATCATATAATTTATTTATTTTGAACTCTAGAAATTTTAGAAAAAAAAGTACATGTATTCAAAGTAGAGTGTACAAAATGATTTTTTAAAACACGACACTAATTTCACCCTTCTGAATATGGATCTCAAGGAAAATGGGTTTTTTTTGTTTTTTCCCTGTAGTACTTTTTCCTGGCGTTATTTTTGGGTAATTTATATTCTCTACTCATCGAAGTAGTCCAAGACCTTTTTTTTTTTTTTTAAGTGAAACGTGGCTTTATTGAAATAGAGTACTTTATCCATTTTGCCTATTTTGGAATTTTGCGACAATTCAACTTTAAAAAATAGTCAAATTCAAACATTATATTGCTTTCCTTCAACCGGGCAGAAGGTTATACGCCAAAAAATGTGTTTTCTCATTTTTCTTTTGATTTAAATATTATTGTAAGCTTTTAAACTTATCTATTATCCGAGTCAAAACTCAATTATGTTCAATTCAAATAAATAATAATAACAACGCACAATTTCAGAAAACTCTCAGGTCATCACCATAAAAGAGAATAAACCACATCAATTTATAGATAACGTATGACATAATTTTCTTACAAGTTTAAACTATCAAGGAGTCTAAGATTTGAAAATTTGTTCTATTTTAATCGACATAGATGTCTTCCAAGTTTCGACTACAAAAGTTTCCAAGATTAGGAAACTTGCAATTTTAGTCGACTTAGATGTCTTCCAAATTTTGACTACCAAGTTTTGTGAAAATACCACAACAATCTCCACCTTGACGAAAAACGAGTCAAAACTCAATCATCTCTTCTCACTCTTCATCTCGATACTTAAAAAAGCGGTAAACTTTGACAATCTCAATTCTCAAAACAGAGAATTAACATACTCCACCATATAAGTATAATCACTTAGAATTAACAATTCTAAGAATTTCATCACTCATGTTGAATAAATTTGCTAAAATATTATGGTGCAACTTCCTTGCTTGACTTACTTGGAAGTTCATTAGCCATCGATATAAATTCCACCACGCACCTTGCATTAATATCAAGTCAATGCCCATGTGTAAATGTGGACCCGCTAGTAGTAACACATCCTCTATTATGGCAACTAGCGCATGCCATGAGGATGTAAATATTTACTCAAGTGACATCATCATCTCCCATAAAGAGAGACATATTGTCTATATCTGATGTCGAGCAGTTAGCAGAGCCTGCTCCACCTTTTGGACAATTTTTCCTCATGTGACCAGGTTTTCTAGAATTCTAACAAGATACTTTCCTTTTAGTATCTTTGTCAGAAACGAGGTTGGGTTCCTTTTCAAAGCCTTGTGCAGTCAGATTGAATCAAAACAAATTTGACTTGTACTTGCCACAAGCCAAAATTGATTCTTCCGTCAAATTTCTCCACGTCATATCTTCTTTGTGCGCCAACACTCTGAACGACCTGATACTCTGCTACCACTGTTGGAAATTGAGACCAATTCCTTTATTACCCACAAGATCCTTGTTCAGAGAAAAATAACGAAGCAGAAAAATATAAAATATAGAAAAAAAATTAAGGACTGTCAAAACTTTCACTAAATAAAATTTTTTTACAATCATATAAGTTTTATCTACCCAAATTCCCAATATCTCAAGAAAAATAATATCCTAAGTTTTACCATACCCACTAATTTCTACTCTTTGTACAACCCACAAAGACAACAAGAAAAACAATTAGGATGCTAGGCTTACAATTTTTCTCTCAGAAAACCCTCAGGTCACCACCACAAAAGAGAATAAAACACGTCAATTTATAGATAACGTATTACCTAATTTTCTTACAAGTTTAAACTGTCAAGGAATCCAAAATTTGAAAACTTGTTCTATTTTAGTCGACCTAGATGTCTTCCGAGTTTCGACTACCAAAGTGTCCAAGATTAGGAAACTTGCAATTTTAGTCGACTTATATGTCTTCTAAGTTTTGACTACCAAGTTTTGAGAAAATATCTCAACACATTTTTGGATATTATTTTGCATAACTTGTAAATAGTTAGATGGGTTCACTATATATTTTATATCCATATGTATAGATTAGGTTATTAAATAGTATAAGTTTTACAATTTGGCTAGTCTCTATCGCGTTGTTTTGTTGTGAGTATTGGATGGGCAAATGATTCCATTTAGTTGTGAATATTGTTGTTGGGATACGTGGTATTTTATTTCAGGTTGTTTAATGTAAATTACGGAAAGATAATGCCAAAATTTTCTTAAAAATAAGTCATAATTAGTTGTTATTGTAGTAGCCTTAATAGTGGGTCCAACCTCTTGTTGGTATCCACCATCGGCGCATGTCAAGTCTCGATATATAAATATTGCTTGAGACGGATTGTGTCATTGTCAGTACTGCGGCATATTTGATCAATAGAGGTCCTTCAATATCATTGGACTCCAAAATACCAAAAGAAGTTTGGAGTGGAAAAGAAGTAGACCTTTAATTCTTAAAAATGTTTGGTTCTGTTTCTTATATTTATATTGATTTTGCTTCTACAAGTAAACTTGATGATAAGTATAAAAAATATTTTTTTATTGGCTATGTTCATATTGGATGATGTTCTTAGTTTGAATAGTACCGTCGGTATGGTATTTCTTCCTAAATACCTACTTATATCCAATATGTTTTCGATCCCGATGATAAATAGACATTCTATCAAGTATTGTTAGACATAATAGAATCCATTGTCATTTAACGCATCTATTCAAATGATGTGATGTTGTCTCTCGAAGCCATTGCTTCTTTATAGGTTTTTGGACCACTTTCAACTTAATAAACAAACGGAATTTTCTTACAACACCATCCCTATTTCCTTCGATTAAGCAAAGAGAGATAAGTTGATAATCGATCTTATCCGATTCTAAACCTTTTTCTTTATGAGATATTTTCTTCTTCAAGATTCATTTGTTTGCTCAATCCATGTCTTCGGAAGATGTTCCTTAATTTTGTAATCATCTAGAAATTGGAATCTCAACTTGAGTTTTCTTAAGAGTTTGAAAATTATTATCCATGGTTGATAATTTCTCGAAAAATTCCATGTCTCGTGATTCTATTATCACATTGAATTCTGAATTCAATAATCGATATGCTTTGCTATTTACAGCATGTTTTCTTACCATAAGCAAGACACTCCCACTTTGAAATATCCAATGTTTTGTTTCTCCCTTTCCACATTTAATAAGGAGAAACCTTAGATTTTTTTGAAAGATTCTTATTAGAAATATGAAATGAAGCAAGAAGTGCCTCACCCATAAATTAAACGGTAATTTAGCATGCAATAATATATAATTTATCGACTTTAAGAAAGTCATATTCTTTCTTTCACCACTTTATTTTGTTCAAGTATTCTCGATGCACTAAAATATTCTCTTGCAATTGCATTGTTGAATTATGACATGTTATTAACAAAAATGTTAAATTCATAAGAGAGGTATTAATCACATTTATCACTTGAATAATTTTAATCTTCTTTCCTAATTGATTTTCAATTTTGACTTTATAAACTTTAAGCATATTAAAAGTCTCAATTTTATATTTCAACTAATAAACATAGGTAAATCTGGAATAGTAAAATTATAAAATATTTATTTTATCCTCTTGTTAACATATAATTTAATATACATATATTGAATGAACAAATTCAAGTAAATTTGAAATTTACACTATTAAATGACTTTTAGTCATTTTAGATTTACAAACTTCACATTTATTTTACTTATTAATATCACATGAAATCAATCTACTCCTGATCATTCTTTTCACAGTGCTTATACATGTATGTCCTAAACTATCATGTCATAATTAAACATAATCAATCATTTAAGCGAGAATCAAACATGCACGCGTGCAATGTCAGTTGGCCACCGGGCCGAGCTCAAAGCTTGTGGGCACTAGGTCGTGGGTTCTAGGATTGGACTTGGCCCAATATATTCCTTTTAGACAAATAAAATAAATAATTTATTTATTTATTTGTTTTATTCAAAATTAAACTTTGGTATATTCCTTTTGGAGAAATATATATTCATTGGTAACAAACTAGAATTATTAATTATAATGATTTCTCTATCTTGGTTGAGTTAAAATTAGATCATTATTTTTTTTGACATGTTCCCTATAATTAGATGATGTTTTTCTTTCTTTTGGGAACGTGGCTCGAGAGTTTTTAGAAAAAATTGTAAGTTTAGTATTTTAGGTTTTTCTTGTTCTCTTTGTGGTTTGTACCATGTACATATATTGCATGCCAATGACCAAAATTAAGTGACCTAATATAAATAGGTTAACTTAGGATTAATTAATCAAGTAACTAAGTCGTGGTCCATTACTCAAAATTAACTACAAAGTGCTTCGACCCGTCTTTATAATTCGGCTACCTAATTGTTGGAGATTGGGTATTAATAATTAGTATTTAATCATCGGCCAAGCTTCTACGAAGTATAATTAAACCGGTCCATTTAATCATCATTGCCTCCTCGTTTGTTTAGGACCAAAATTCCAATAAACCTTTACCTTGGTTCCAAACAAAAATCTGCAAAACCCAAAAGACACATGTTCAAGAAGTCAAAATGAATCTAAACTAATTAAAACTCAACGCACTGCTGTACCAATGTTTAGAAGTGTAAGATGACTTCTAAACTTTACCAAAGTGAGCACCTTAGTACCCATATCGTAGGGTTATAATCCGTATACACTTTCTTAAGTTTAATCAAATTTTGAGATACCACATCTCTAATAAAATGTAGTCTAACATCTATATATTTAGTGCGTTCATGAAAAAACAGGATTCTTACACAAATGAATAGTCGATTGACCGTCGAATATATAGTCACATTATCACTTAAAACACATAATTCATTAAATAAACCTTTAAACTACATAGCTTCTTTAAAAATTTGATAGCAGACTATATATTTAGATTCGAGAGTTGAAAGAGCAACAATATGTTGGAGTTGAGATTTTCAATTAACACACAAATCACACAAAGTGAACACATAAGGTGAAGTAGATTTCCTATTATCTCTATCCCCACAATAATCCACAATAATAAGCATCAATAAAACTCTTTAGCTTCATACCATTAGAAATAGTTTTATATATTAACTCCATATCATATATACTTTTCAAATACATGAGCAACCATTTCAAAGTCTCCCAATGAGTGGGTCCTCGATTAGACATTTACCTACTCAAAGTACTAATAGCAAAAGCCAAGTCTGGCATAGTACAAACCATCAAGTACATTACAGAATCAATCACATTTGAATAGGGAATTTTATTCATAGATGCAACTTCTTTTTCATTTGTAGGTGATTGTTCTTTAGACAAGATGAAATGATTACTAATAGGCACATATATAGATTTACAATCAATCATACCAAACATTTTCAAAACCTTAAGCACATATCTGGTTTGATGTACAATTAAGTAAGAATTAGACATATCTCTAATTATTTCCATGCCAAGTATCATTCTATCATGCCCAAGGTTTTTCATAACAAATTCTATACATAACTTGTTTTTAATATTGTTTACCACTTTCATGTTAGAACCAATCAATAACATGTCGTCTATATATAGTAACAAATACACACAATAATTTGTGATGTGATGCTGGTAATACAAACAATGATCAAACTCACTCCTCTTGAAACCAATTGAAAAAACATATGAATCAAAGTTCTTGTACCACTGTCTAGGAGACTGTTTTAAATCGTATAGAGATTTTTTAAGAAAACACACATGATCAGATTTGTTTTTATCTTCAAAACTGTTTGGTTGATACATGAAATTTTTTTCATCAAGGTCACCATGTAAAAAATCAGTTTTTACATCAAATTGTTCAAGTCCCCAATCATTATGAGCAACCAATGCAATTATGATGTGAATAGTGGTACATTTAACATCGGCAAAAAAAATCTCATTGTAATCAATCCTTTTTTCGTGTGTACTCCTTAGCTACTAACCTAGTCTTATATCTCACATGTTCAATCTTAGTGGCTCCCTCATTTACCTTATACACCCATTTACATCCCACAATGGATTTATCCTTAGGTTTAGGTACTAATTCTCAAGTTTGATTTTTAGCTAGAGAGCTCATGGACTTCATCTCATTAGGAGAGATGTGTAAAGGGATGATCACTTTCTCCACATCAACTCAAGACTCATCACTAATGATTTTCATCGCTTTTTTTACTCTCTAGACAAGACATCTACGTCTCGTTAAATTTGACATCTCTCGTCTCTCGTTAAATTTGACATCTCTACTTATGATAATATTTACACCATTTTAGATTTTATTCCACAACCTATATCCTTAACTCCCTCAGGGCAGCCCAGAAAGACATACTTCCTAGCTCTAGGTACAAGTTTTTCCTCACTCTGATAAGAAAAAGTAGTACAGCCAAAAGTTTTAAGCATAGAATAATTAACACATTTACCATGCCATTTTTCATAAGGAGTATCACTATTTAAAGCAGCAGATTGAGTCAAATTAGTTAGATAACAAGCAGTCATAACAATTTCACCCCAAAAATGATCTAGGCATACCAGAACTCAACAACATACATCTAACATTATCAAGCAAAGTACAATTCTTCCTTTCAGAACCTCATATTCATTGGAGAGTGTAAGACACATTTTTATGTCTAGTAATACCACAGTTATTACACAAGTTATTAAAATCAACATTGTAGAATTCAAGACCATTATCATTATGTAAATATTTTATCTTTTTGCTAGTCTAATTCTCCATTTGAACTTTTCAATTTTTAAATTTAATGAAAGTTGCATTTTTATCTTTTAATAGATAAACCCACACATGTCTAAAAAAATCATCAATAATAGACAAAAAATATTGGTTACCACCAAAAGTGGGATTGCTCTTGGGACTCCACAAATAAGTATGAATGTATTCTAACACTCTATTTATCTTGTGTGTACTAGATGAAAACAATATCCTACAATTTTTTTCAAGCACATAATGATAAAAAAATGATATGTCAGACAAACACCTGATCTTTACCAAACACACCCTTATCATTAAAAAACTCAAGTCCTTTAATACTAACATGAACAAGTCTATTATGCCACTTCTGTGTGTCATTAGTGTCAATGGAAGCAATAGTGGAATTTAAACCACCTATCACTTCAGGACGCACAACGTAAATGTAATTTCTTCTAATAGCCTTAAAGGCTCTAAGTGCACACTTAATTATTTTTAACATGTCATTGCCAAGCACACCAGCAAAACCTATTTCTTCCAATTCCCTCGAAGAAATTAAATTTCTACCCATGTGTGGAATATATTTAACTTCCTTCAATTTGTGCAAAAAGCCACTATCAAATCTAATAAGTACCACATCACCGATTGCGGTAATGTTATATGCAACACACCCTATGTAACGACATTCCCATGATTACATTCATGCAACTAATCAAACTAATGTTTATATCATATGATGTGAAAAAAATGCACCAAAGTCGATAGCTTGATAAAACCTTTTGCTAAACCAAAATATCTTTTCATTTTTTCAAAGACCCAAAATACCAAAATACCTTTTGTTAAATAGAAAAATCACTTTTACGAGTAAAAACACCCAAGTCAAAACAATGTGCAGACATCTCAACAAATAAGAATATACAACAATCACCGATCAAAATAATCACGTAGAAAACATAAAAGCCTCAATATAAACTGTTTTTAGATTCTCAAGATTTTGTGAGATTCGTGATTTCGGATCAAGAGAATTTTCAAAACAGTAATTCTAAAATAGTAACAATAACTCAAACAGAAATGAAGTATTACAAATAATCAACAACAAAGTCAAAACTAATTAAAACACAAGTCACAATAATGGGCACGTAAATTTCTAGCAACATGCAATAGTTACCCAACACAAGAACCCCAAACCTAATGGTTACCCCCACACGATAGCTTGTTAATACATAAATTTAAAAGCGATCACTAATTTACCAAAGGAGACCCATTTGATGGTCAAGTAATATCCGAGATATGCGAATTTATTTATTTTACTCTTACTTTTGCATATTTAAATTTTAGCAGATTTGGAGAATGTAAAGATGACACCAAACTCAAATCCAAACTATCCAACCAAAGCACTCTCGTCCCAAAATTGTCTGCAACCAATAAAATAAAAAGTCGAATTGCAAATAAGCTATTTTCAGCCCCAAAATAATTTTTGAAAATAAAAAGAAAAATTTTGGCTGAAAAAAGACCTATTGTCGTTCTTTGGTCTCTTCGCCAAGTGTTCCATCAATTGTCGCCGATCGATCTGCATGCTCGCTTGAAGTTCCAATCCAATAAGTTGTTTCAAAATCCAACCAAGCTCGACACCAATTTGTAAGAAAATAATCCTAAAACACCAAGTTAAGTAGAATTATTTAATGTAGAGAAACAATGCAATTTAGACAATATTAAAATCAAAGAAGAAAACTCCAATCTTCAATCTTCAATCTTCAATCAATGAGACAACAATGGTGAAAGGAAGAGGCTTAGATTTTACCCAATCTCCAACAATGGTAACAACACAAATAATGACTAAAGCACACTCTTAATTAACCTACAAGATTCCTCACAAAGGAAATGTTAATCTTCACGAAAGAGGAGGAGGAGGAGGAGGAGGAGGAGGAAATTGGTCAAATAGATGAACAATAGCCTTAGCTTCACAAAGTAGCGGGAAGAGCACAATTTCAAGGTTTTGTGCGTGTATTTCTTATGTATTATATACAAGAAAAGAGGTAGCCATTACACACACACACACACACACTAAAAGAGGTAGCCATTACCACCGACCGCTTGGTAGGTTTCTCCACCACGGACAAAAAAATTAGGATGTATGTCACTACTTTTTCATCCCTCTCAAATCAAAACCCACATCTCTCTCTCTCTCAATTTCTCAATATTTTCTCCATATTTTCAAAATCAAATCCTCCTTAAACAAAATTCTCTCTCTCTCCAACATATTTTTCTCAACCCTCGATCCATTAAAGTCTTCTACTACGGTCAGATCCCACAGCAAAAAAAAGGGGGCAAACTAGTATATATTTATTGCATGCCAAAGACCAAAATTAAGTGCCCCTAATATAAATGGGTTAACTTAGAATTAATTAACTGAGTAACTGGGTTGTGAAACATTACTCAAATTAAGTTAACTACAAAGTGCTTTAAACCGTTTTTGTAACTAGGCTGTCTAATTGTTGGAGATTGGGCATTAATAACAAGTCTTCGATCATCGACCAAGCCTACGAAGTATAATTAAACCGACCCATTTAATCATGATTGTCACAAAAAATCCCAACAGCAGGAATTCATGATCTAAAATTTCATATAGTCTTGTCAATTATTGAGGTGTGGGGTATATTTTTTGATTAGCAAAGTTTGAGTTATCATTTATCTCAATTTTTCATCTTTGATCATAATACGCTTCAATCTTGTGTTTGTGTGCGTTGGGAGAGATCTTGGATGGCTTATGCTTCTCTACTTAACCTTACTCAAACACTAGAACAGATCCCGCATTCTGGTGGTCAATGTCAGGTTCTTCATCAAACAGAAGAGCAGATCGGAAGATCTCTCCTTGAAAAGGTTAGATTCTTGCTATCATTTCTAGAAGATCAATCACAAAAAAATATTGAAACAATTAGATGTTTGGAAGGAAGAATTAGAGTGGCAGCATATGAAGCAGAAGATATAATTGAATCCCAGATTGATATATCTGATCAGATTGTATCAGATTCTAGAAATCACTGTGAGAAGTGCGTGGAGTTTAGGCGTCACAATTTGGTTAAGAAATATGAAAACTTACAAAAGGTCATACAAGAACTTGATTCCATTTCAGAACAGGTAGTGAATATGAAGGACAGGATCGACGTGGAAAATCTGCCACCTAGGAACCCTTTCCCCGCTGGTTCATTAAAATTTGGTTCTAGCAACAACAGTGATATGGTGGGATTTGATGATGACTTGATGCAAATTAAGGATCGACTCACTGGACCACCTTCTAAACTCGAAATCATCTCAATTGTTGGGATGGGAGGCATTGGAAAGACTACGCTTGCTAGAAATGTTTATGATGATCCACTTATTGAGTATCACTTTGACACTCGTGCGTGGACCACAATTTCTCAGGAATATAATGTGCAAAAAATGCTCACCGACCTTTTAGGTTCCACAAAATACCACAGCAACATTGAAAATTTAGATGAAAAACTATACAAATATCTGAAGGGTAAAAGATATCTCATTGTATTGGATGATATCTGGGATACCAAGGCTTGGGATGAAGTCCAACGGTTGTTTCCAGATGATAGTAATGGAAGTCGAATCCTTTTGACTACTCGCCTAGCAGATGTGGCTGTTAATGCTGGCTCTTCTAGTGCTATTCATCATCTGAGTTGTCTGAGTCCGGAAAAAAGTTGGAACCTTCTGCACCAGACAGTGTTTGGGGAAGAATGTTGTCCATGTGAACTTGAGGAAATTGGAAAGGAGATTGCAAAGAATTGCAAAGGACTTCCACTTGCACTTGTGGTGATTGGTGGCCTCCTCTACAAAGGCAAGAGGACACATGATTACTGGATGTACGTTAAACAAAATGTCAATTCTGCAGTAATTGGTACTGATGATCAGTTCATGGAGATCCTATTGTTGAGTTATAATCACTTGCCTCATCATTTGAGAGCATGCTTCCTTTATATGGCAGTTTTCCCTGAAGATTATAAGATCCGAAAATCCGAACTCACCAAGTTGTGGGTTGCCGAGGATTTATAAAACCAGATAGATCTAAAAGCTTGGAAGCGGTGGCAGAGAAGTACGTTGAAGATCTTCTCGATAGAAATATGATTCTGGCTCATGATCGGAGTTATAAAGGTAAAATCAAAATCTGCAGCATCCATGACCTCATGAGAGACCTTTGCGTGAGGAAAGCTCAGGAGGAGAACTTTCTTCATCTCTTTGATAGGCATGTTAAGTATTTTCCAGAAGGTACATACAATCAGCGTCGTGTAAGTTTTCGTTCAGATATTTATGGCCATCACCTTGAAGAAATTTACGGCTCGCATGTCCGTTCTCTTCTATACTATTCTTGGGACTTATTTAATGAAGAAACATCTTTCCCCACAAGTTTCCTACTACTAAGGGTATTGGATGCACTCAGAATACATTTCTATGAGTTCCCAGTTGAAATATTGGAACTAGTTAACTTGAGGTATATTGTTTTGAACTGCATTGGAACTTGCGAGCTTCCTGCGTCAATATCCAAACTTTGCAATCTTCAAACATTAATTATCCATCACGGAGGCACAGTAAACCTACCATCAGATATCTGGAAGATGCCACGATTAAGGCATATCTCGACGTGGAGGTGCTTCTTGGCTTATCCTTCTGCTCCAGGAAATGGGGAAAAAGTTTCACTTTTGGAAAACCTACAAACACTTAAGGGAGTAATAGATTTCAAATTTACCAAAAAGGTCCTTCAAATGATGCCCAACCTGAAGAAATTGAAAATTGGATTCCATCACTCGTGCGATGAGTTGTTGTCCTTTTGTATTGACAAATTTATCCATCTACATCAACTTGAAGATTTGAATTGCTTCTTTACGGAAAATTTTGATAGAAACTATCCTCTTCTAGAGAACTTCCATCTCCCACCGACACTCAAAAAGTTAAAATTGAATGGTTGCAGATTATCTTGGATAAGTATGTTGATTATTGGTTCACTGCCCAATCTTGAACTGCTCGATCTAAGTCAATTTACCTTTGATGGCTCAGTGTGGGAACCAATTGAAGGGAACTTTTTGCAATTGAAAGTTTTGCTCCTTCATTGGACTGATCTGGAGCATTTGAAAGCCGATGAAACTAACTTTCCGAGGCTTCAGCGCTTAACTATTAGGTACTGCGAAAAACTGGTGGAGATCCCCTCCGCAATTGGAGATATTCGAACTCTTCAGGTAATTGAGTTATCTGAATGTAGCAAATCTGCTGTGAATTCGGTAAAGCTAATACAAGAGGAACAACGATACTTGGGAAACGACAACCTTCAGATTATTATTCATGACAGTGATATGGTAAAAGTTCTCTACACACATGTCGTTATTATCATTGTACACTAGGTTTATCGGCTTACTACAAAATTAAATTTACTAATCAAGTTTATTTTCCTTGCTCTACTCTGCAGTCCGCAGCCTTATATCCGCAATTCTATCTGGTAAGTTTTACACTTTGTTTCTGTTTATATAGAAGTGTAGATTGTTTGAGAAGAAAGGTTAAATTTTCCAAGAGCTAAACTTTATTGTGTAAATTTTCCAAGAGCTAATCTAAACTTTAATTAATTATAAATGTTTTTGCAATTGCTACTTACAGGAAAGCTACCTGGACTATCCATTATAAAGCCTAGCAGCCAGAGTGAGATTTCTAGCTAACATAAGGGCTGGGGAAGAAGAGATTATTGTTGCTTACCGATTTATAGTATTAGAAGTTGTACCAAAAATATATAAGATGGATTTCGGATATGTAATTTGATATTTCAATTTTGATCAGCCCTGTTGTTGTCTGTCTATATTGAATTTATGGATACTTGTATTTCATCTGTTGAAATTAGACACTCTAAAATGTTTAAATGGTAATTGTTTTATGAAACGGCTAAGTAACAAGAGTTGAGATCTGTTGTCCCAATTTCACGTATCTTAAAGACAACTTTCGATGTCTTATTGTTCGTCTTTCAATAAAAATCTTACACATTATCATTGTGAATGCATTAAATATTGTTCATAATGATTCTCTTACTTATTTAATTGATGATGTGTAAGATTTTTATTGGACAAACCAATAGACATGTAATTGGCGATTTGCCCTTTAGGTATATTAGGAGTAATGCTTTTAATTTTAATAACAGTGATTTATGTGACATTAAATGTTAGGTCAATAAATTAAGTTTCATATTCTTACATTTTATTTGACCTATCATTTAATGTCAATATAGATAGGTGATAACAACCCGTAGTGATAAATAGTATTATTCATATATTCATGGCCAGTCGATGCTTGAATTTGGAGTATAACAATCATCTTATTTAATTTGTGATAATATTCAAGGACTTATAGTTCTATGTCTACATAAGTTCAAACATTTTAACACAATTACTTTTAAATTATTCAATAGCACCGACAAGTTTAATGTTATATCTCGAGTCATCAAAAGTATTTTATTTAGACGAGCAACGTACCAAGTTTAATAAAAAGTGTAAGAAAGATGATATAGTTATCTACAACAACTAATATTGTCGAGTCTCTCTATTATTTTAGTTTTCGTTAACAAGAGGAATTAATGAGAACTTTCACCTCAGCCACAACAGAAATTGATAATATGAAGAGAAGCTAACACCGGAACTATTTCGGATGCTAAATCAAAGGTGCTGCTTAAATAGCAGAAGATATATTGATTGCTTGTTTAAAAGAGCTTTTAAGAAAATTTTGAATAAAAGTTGATGAAATGTGTGATTCAAAAGTTAATAAAAGTTATGGGTCTCCTAAAATATGCACTTAAAATTAATTTTTGACTTTTTATCAGAAATAAAAAATTTGTAAAAAAAGTTATACTTATCACTCCAACACTCATTATCTTCTTATATGAATATGGAGAAAAGTTCTTCCACTTTCTAGGCCAAGCGAAATCTCCCGGTTGGTTAACGTTAACGACGTGGGTTGTCTGATTGTATAAAATTTCAATTGCAATTACATTTAGGAATTGGAAGGGGTAATGGCATATTAGTATTTTTTTAAATTGGGATTAAAGAGGAATGACACGGCTTTTTGTTTAATTGAACTTTAAGAAATTGAAAGAATGAATTATTTTGGATAATTGGCTCGGGTTTGAGCTAAGAGAAATTGGGCTGGGGCTGGACAATAATTTGTTTTGGGCTAACTTGGAAAGCCTCGTGAGTTGACATTTTCTTTGTCATGCATATTAACTTGGGCTTGGGATTTCTTCTTATTTTGGATTTGAACTTCTTTTATACTTTAGATCAGGGCTTGGATAGCTCTAGGCTACAACAGGGCTGTCCCCTTTATATCCGCCCTTGATAATGACTTACTTGTAATGAATGCATATTTAATTACTTTTTATCTTTACTTGTAGGCAAATTATGTAAGCAGGCTCGAAACTTAAATAAGTCTTGTTTGGCTAAATTTAAAATATAATTTAATTTGGTCAAACTAATGAAACATATTTTTTATTCACACATTTCGTAGAAATCATAACTTACTATTCATTTGTTAGTCTCACATTTTATATGACCCACAACTTATAATTACTTGAAAAATAATTTCAACATAACCAAAAATTGACGTTTATTTATTAACTAATACATGAGAGCCTCAATTTTATAAATTAATCTATTTAAAAATATCAAAATATATAGTCTAAATTTATCTAAGATTGTATATGATGTAATGTATTAGATTGTATAAAAAAAATTAAGACAAGTTGGGCCAATGGACTGGATTGGGCTAGTATATTTCTGGCCCATAAAAAATTGGGATGGGCTAGCCCAGTCCAGTTTCATATGTGGCCCTGCTCTGACGGGTTGGGCTGGCCCAATCCAACCCATTTGCCAGCTCTAACCATGACCCTATGACATTAAAATTTGTGATAATTTTTCAACATGCTTGATTTTATATTTAAATTTTATAATTATTTTTCAATATTTTAAATTCCAAATTTACTAAAACACTTTTTTTTTTGTAAGAAATGTAACAAGTGTAACAAAATAAAAACAGTATTTTTAGAATAAAAAAGTGAAATAATATTTTTAAAATTATTTTATTTTTTATGATATATGGTGAAACTATCCCTTAAAATTTTATATACCTCCTGCAACCCTTCATTTTTCAACAATTGAAATGTAATTTATACATTTTAATATCAAAATGTAAAGCATTCACACACTCATTTAAGTATGGCCGAGTTGGCTGAAGGAAGAGTCAAACATGATTAATTGGAAAAGAACCTAATTTATAAAATTTAAGTTGTCAACGCTTTTTTTTATAAAGAAAAAACTTAAATATCCTTGTCGGCAAAGTTTGTTAAAAATGGTTAGTTAGCGAGACCATTAACATATGGTTTGTTAATCGACCATAACCGACCTTAATTGATCGTGACAAACCGTAACTAGTCCTTGAGTCTCATTAAGACCGGTTTACACATTAAAATGGGTTTTAATTATTCACTTCAAATGTACTCAAATTTATATAAATTTAATACAAAAATCACAATTTATACTCACATATATACATATTTTCATGATTTATAACCATAAATTAAAAAAAGAAAAGAAAATAAATAACCACACATTTTGCAATAATTTAGATGAGATAGATTCTAGCATTGAAATGAGATTTTCTACCCTTCTTTGAGCTTGTTTTGATATTAATGAGATGTTAATTCCTTTGCAAAATAGTGAAATATCCTCTCTTTCTGAAAGAAGCGTATAAGTAACTGAGATGAATTTGAAATTGTTTGAAATAAAATAAGTGGTGAAGAAAATAATGGGATATATTCGGTAATTTATTTGTGAAGATGGGTCAACGGCTATTCATATAAATTGGTCAGATTACCTGGTCATTTACCACTAATTCCACTTTTAGTATCAAAAGATACATCTTTGTGCATGATGATAGGTGTGAATCTGTATTGAACCTCTATAAGTGAAACATCAATCTCTACTCCACAATTAGTAGTGATCTTAGTTTGAACTATAACTAATTGTGGAAAATAAAGAATCACTATTACTCAGATATAATAATCAATAGTTGACATAAGTTTTAATGACTAGCACGTTACGAACTTGTGCTTAAATTACAAGACATTCTTCTAGAATTGCACATTTTTACTTCTAAAATTTCCTTGATCGATCTAATTTGTCATTCTGAGTTTAGTTTCTGATTCATGTGAAAACGAGTTCAAAATGACGCATATTATGATTATTTACTCAAGAAACACGCACAGTTGACAAGTTGTTGATGTTACTCAAAATTTAAATCAAAGTTGGTAAGTAGTCATTTAATTCTAACTGCTTTCTAGTTTCTAATACTATATTGGTTGGATTAAATCATTGAACTCGTCAGCTTAGTATGAAGTATGAACCTCAGGAGCAAATGGTGGTGCCTAAAAATACTATTCCTGACCTTATATTATTGTTTCACTTTAGTCGTCAAACCATATTTTTTAAAATTAATTACAAATAAAGCTTCTATTTTTGTTTCATTTGGACAATCTCCATATACTTCCACCATTCTAAAGTAATCGAAATGCTAACTTATATAATTGAAATGATCATGTGAACTCAAAAGTCTGTTGCATTGGCTTGTTATCCACACTGGCAAAAATACTTATTCTTCTACAAATTATTGTCTTTTCAATGCACTAGTTTAGATTAATCAACATTCTTGCCAATTTGTACTAAAAATCAATATATTAGTGGAGTTTTTAAATCCCATCGTTGTCCATCATACAAGCATGTAATTCAATTTTACAAAGATATTGGTAGATTGAGCACAATAAAAACGAAATTAAATGAATAATTAAGAACGAATAAAGTTCAATAATCAAAGTAATTAAAACTAATCTTCAAGTTTGGTGACAAACATTGTTGAATTTCAATTGGGTCTAAATTAACAAATAGGAACTTGCTTTTAATTGTTTATGTTTATTCAATTGAAATCTCAACTTTCTATTAACAATAAAGTATTTTTATAGCTCTTTCATGCCAAGTCAAGCCGTTGCCTTCAAGTAGCCGGCCTGTTATATTAATCAATAATGAATGAATTTCTCACAATACTAGCATTAATTAACAATAAATTGTGTATTAGTTGGTGTACCTATTAAACGAGCTTAGATCTATAGTTCCAAATGTGTGTCTCATTGGATGTCCTATCAATAGAAAATGTACACATTATCAAATAAATACAATTATTTAATGTGTTCGCATTTGTCGTTAAAATTAACTTGTATTTATTTGATAATATGTATATTTTTCACTACAAGAAATTGTATGTATAGCGGCGACACAAATTGCGGCGACAAAAAGTCGCTTCTATTAGTAAAGGACAATAGAGACGACAAAGCATTCTCGTCGCTATAATGTCAAAATATATAGCGACGACATATATGTCGTCGCTATATTTAACAAGTCATCTCTATTATTTGTAATTTATAACGACGTTTTTTTATGTCGTCGCTAATTACTTTTACAAAAGGTGGGAACAAATTGCGCCATTTTGTTGTTCCAATAGCGACGACATATGTCGTCGCAATATACTTGTAGATAGTGTTGTCATTCACGTGAATCATGATTTTCCTCATAATGTGTAATGTGATATATTGCGACGACACATGTCGTCACTATATACCTATATTAAGATTGGTGGAAAATTTGGCGCCCAATTCTTATATATAGCGACGACAAATGTCATCGCAATAAACTTATTGATGATTTGCCAGTCACATAAGTTATTAATTTTCTCGTAATATGTGATGTGGTCTGTAGCGACAACATATTGGTCTATAAAGACGACATATGTCACCGCTATAAATTCTCATTTTTCATCTCACCATCCCCACATTTGTATAATGTATGTCTCTGCAATATTTTCATTTTCGTCAGCCTAAATATTTCAAAGTCCATCATTTTTCTCCATAATCATCTTATTTACATTTCATTTCTTCATCTCCATCTATTATCCTTACTATATTTGTGAAAATATAGTATTTTTCAAGTATGGATATTGATAGAATTTGGACAACAATTAGAAATCGCACAAAATCTATAGATTTTCGGAATGGTTTGAAAATATTTATAAACATGGCGAGGCCATACGTAAATGACAGGGGAAGAATTAAATATCCGTGTAAAAATGTTTAAACGGTCTCACACATCTATTGAAAATTGTCGAGGCTCGCATATTTTATAATGGTTTTGTGGAAAGTTATGTAACCTGGATATATCATGTCGAGACCGAGGTTCAGACTGGGAATGTGTATAGACAGAATGAGCGAGCTGATGTGGAGGATGAGATGATGGATGTCATGGACGACGTATTCAGTGATGAGCATGCTGGTACGAGAATTGATGGTTACTATGACAAATTTTTTGAGGCTCTACATTTAGAACCATACCCGGGAGTTTCATCATTTTCGTCCCTAAATTGTTTAGTAAAATTGATTCATATTAAGGTTGTGAACAAATGGACAAACAAGTCTATCGATGATCTTTTGAAATTGCTGAAGTTAGTTTTCCCAAACATGAACCTGGTGGACTCCCACTACGAAGCTAAGAAGATGATGACGAAGCTTCGTTTGGTTACAAATCCATTTACGCCTGCAAGAACGACTGTACATTGTTTTGGGATGAGCATGCTGATAAACAAACTTGTCCGATTTGCCAGAAAAGTCGTTAGCTGCACACTTCTGCGAAAGTGAAGGGGAAGAATGTTCCACATAAGGTGTTGCACTATTTTTCCTTGGCCCCAGACTAAAACGTACGTTCGCAACGAAGGATACTACGAGTCTCATGCGGTGGCACAGTATGGGAAGGTCTAGGGATGATGATGAAATGTAGCATCCCGTTGACGAAAAGGCATGGTAGGATTTTGACATGAAACATCTATTGTTCACAAGTAAGATTTAGAATGTCAATCTATTCGGTGACATGAGTCTGGCGTACAGCTTGTGGTTAGTAGTTGTAACAATTTACAACTTGCCACCTTGGTTATGCATGAAGCCCGAATACCTCACACTTACTCTGTTGATACCTAGTCATAAAGCACCGGATAAAGATATTGATATATTCTTACGACTATTAGTGGACGAGTTGAAGGAGTTGTGGGCCGATGGGATTGCACGCGTGATGCTGGAACCAATAACAGGTCGGTATTCAGAATGCATGCGGCGTTGTTGTGGACTGTTTCCAGCAAGAAGTAGTTTTTCGGGTTGGAGCGGTCATGGGTACATGTCCTACGTGCAACGAAGAGACTCCTTCAGTTCGTATGATAAGTAAGACAACTTATGTGGGTCACCGTCAGTTTCTGCCATCTAGGCATCATTTTTTGAGCAATTTAGACTTCGGTGGAAGAATGGAGATGCGACCACCTCCGCATCGGTTAACACCTATAGACATTTTAGCAAAGTTAAGCCGTGTGAGACATAGTATTCCATGAAAGCACCCTAACTACGGGGGTGCTAGAAAGAAGAGAAGTGATGACGAGTTGAATTGGAGAAAAATGAGTATTTTCTATGAGTTGCCGTATTGGTCTTCGACAGAGCTCAAACATAACATCGATGTCATGCACGTGGAAAATAATGTTTGTGACAGCTTGCTCGGCACAATTCTGGATGATCCATTCAAATCAAAGGACATAGTTAATGCCGGCAGCGATCTGATGCAATTAGTGATCAAAAGAGAGTTGCACTTGTACCCGAACGGGAATAGGTATATGAAGCATGCCGCATGTTACACAATGTCATCTTCAAATCGCCAGAAGTTTTGCAAATTCATCCGATCGGTTGAGTTTCCAGATGGCTTCGTTTCTAATCTTCGGAAGAATATTGCTCCTAATGACAGCCACATTATTGGGTTGAAGTCACACGATTTCCATATTATCATGCAACGGTTATTGCCAGTAGGATGTCGGGCGTTCTTGAATAAAACTATTTCCACTACAATTATTGAACTGTGCACATTCTTCAAGCAGCTTTGTGCAAGAACACTAAAGATTAGTGACATGATGGCTTCCCACGATCACCTGATACTCATACTCTACAAGTTGGAACAAATCTTTTCGCCAGTCTTCTTCGACATCATTATTCACCACGTAATACATATGCCAAAAGAGGCAATCCTTGGAGGTCCGGTGCACATGAGATGGATGTATCCGTTCAAGCGATACCTGAAGAAGCTGAAAGACTACGTCCGAAATCGAGCTCGGCCCGAGGGTTCAATTGCTGAAGGGTATGTTGTTGACGAGGCATTGACTTTTTGTTCGAAGTACTTCGAGGACATAGAAACAAGGTTCAACCGACCCGACAGAAACGAGGATGCTAGTATTCCGCAAACACAACTTTCTATTTTTCATTCACAGTGTCACCCAATTGGAAAGAAGACAACAATGACGCTTCCTACTTATGTTCGAAGTCAAGCGATGTTTTACGTCCTCAACAACTGTTCTGAAATTGAGACATTCATGTAGTAAGACTTCGTTTGGGAAATATTATTAAATTATCTTGAATAAACTTTATCATTTTGTCACGTGTTAATTAGTGCTAGGTCTGTCTTGGGGTTTACAATTATTTAATTCTAATATTAATTCTCTATCACTTGCTACTAGTAGACTATATCCTTCTTCTGTTTGTCTTTTTCCTAAACTTCTGTATTTTTTGTCTTCCCAACCATACATACGAGCAGGTGGAAAAGGGTATTTACCTCCAATATCGTATTATTTATTAATGGGTTCTTTTCCTTTTCCAACCTCTTGGTCTGTTTCTGATTTAGGCTTTTTACTACTGCTTTCTTCCATTTTGATTTCTATATTTGGTTGATCTTTTTCTTCTAACAGAGTTTTTATTTCTGGTTCTCTGGTTCTCCTAAGGTTTCTATAATATTTCATATCTATATACTCAAATTCTTTATCATTGTCTTCACTTATGTCTACACTTTCTTCATCTAAAGTATTAATTTCTTCTTCACTTTCATAATCTTCTATTTTGATATATCTACAACTTTCCTCTTCATTTTTAGCTTGCTTTGTTTCTTCTGCTTAATAATTGTAATTTCCAAATCTAATACTCAAAGTTCCATTGCTATTTTTATACATAATATTATCTTCTGGTATTAAAATTGGCTTTTCTAAAAAGTTTGCTAAATTCCAATCTAATCCTGCATTTGTTTCTGAAGAAAATTTCTTTGCTGGGATTGCTTTTATACATTTTTGTCCTAATAAAGTGACGATTTGATCATTTTCTAATTTATATTTAGTGGTATTATTTTCGCTAAGTCATCCAACAAATCATGTGCATATTAATTGATTTTCTTTATTTCTTTTCATTTAGTATCCCCTAGTCTTTATTCCTATTTTAATGTCTTTATAAAAATTCTTTGTTCTAACCAAATAATCGGGTGTAAAATAAACTATACCTCATTTGCCATTCATGTCTAATTCTATGTTTCCTAATAATCTCTATTCTATATCTGTAAAACTATTATCATATAAACATATTAATGTCTTGGCTCCTAAATTTTCTCTATGTAATCCTTTTATTCCTACCATTATTAGTCCTAGATGTGTCTGTTGAAGGTTTTTATTTGTTATTTCTTCATAAGAATCTTTTTCTACTAAATCTAAAGATATGAACTGATCTTCGTGTGTACAAGAAATATATCTTTCTTTATAATGTTGGTATATCAAAGATTTACTAAAAGAATTTTTTTTTTATATATGTCTTAAGCTTTTATTAATTTTAATTTATTCTGTCTAAACGTTTCTATTTGTTCTTCTATATCTATTAAAAATTCTAATCTAGTTTCTGATTCCATTCTTCTAGTCGAATATCTCAACAAAGGATTTCCTAATATTCTACTAGTACTAGCTACAACTTGTTTATCTTTATTCATTATGTATATGCCCACTTAGTCTTTTAAATTTACTTACTTCTTTTGTTTTCTAACTTGCCAATTAACTGATCTAAATCTTGTTTAGGAGTTTCTACGGATTTAGCTTTTTCTAAAGTTGTTATTTTACTTTCTAAGTTAATATTTTCTATGTCTTTATTATAAGAAAACTTCTTTAATATTTCACTATTTTGATTTTTAATATGTTCTAAATTATTTTCTAAAATTTTTATGCTTTTATTAAAATTTTCTAAAACTGCTTCTATCTTTCTATTATTTACAGAAATATTTCTTTCTAGATTTTCGCTTAAATTTACTATTAAATCTACTATACTATTTAACTGCTTATCTTTTGAATGTAAAAGATGTTTAAATGTTTTATCAAAATTACAAACTAAAGATGCTTTGTCTAAATTATCTTTTCTCTTTAAATTTCCTAAAAGCTCTAAATTTAAATAATCTATTTTATTCATACACTAAATAAATTTGACTTAAAACAGGCTCTGATACCAATTTAGGACGATTTTCTGAACAATTAAGAACAAATAATAAATTACAATATAAACTAGAAATAAATAGTATAAATGTAAATTACTTTTAAATACTACAAATTTCTTTCTATGTAATTTAAAACAAAACTCTAAAGTTGATCTTAGTCTGCGTAGCTTTATAGATTTATAGTGTGTTTGGAAGGACTTTTTTGAAGTCTAAAAGTACTTCTTAAAGAGTAAAAGTACTTTTAGTTATTTTTATTGTTGTTTGGTTAAAGCCAACTAGTACTTTTTGACTAAAAAACAGGTTAAAAAAGCTGTTTTAGAGAAGCCAAAATTTTGAGTTTCTCTAAAAAGCTCTAATTGAGCTTTTACGGGAAATTGTAATTAACATTTAATGAACTTAAAAATTAACAAAATTAGAATTAATACATCAAAAAATATATTAATTTATTTACTACATTAATTACTTATATCAAATTGTCACTTCAGATACTTATATATAGTGAAAAAAATATTGGCATGTTAAATGATATAATACAAATTATACATAATATTCTTGATTTAAATAATTAATTATTGTTTAATCAAATATAATAAAATTATCATGATATTATAATTAAATTAATATATTAATTTTAATAGTTATTATAGGATATAAAAATATATGATTTCTTTTAAAAAATAATATGAGTTATACAATAATTAATTATTGTTTAGTCAAATATAATAAAATAATCGTGTTATAATAATTAAATTAATATATTAATTTTAACAGTTATTATAAGTATAAAAAATTTTATTTATTTTAAAACAAATAATATGAGATATATAATAATTATTTATTGTTTAATCAAATAAATATAAAATTTATACAAAAATACTTTTATAGTTATACAACCAAACATTCAATTTAATATTCACAGCACTTTTTAGATTCATATCCAAACAGTCAACAGCTTTTTAACAAAAGTTCTACTGCTAAAAGCTCTACTACCAAAAGCTCTAATACTAAAAGCTCTATTCACAACAAGTGTACCAAACGGACCCTTAGAATACTTATAAGAAATTGGAAATCTCATAACATATCATAAATATGAGTAATAAATGTAGTAATGAATTTATGATAAGTCTATTTATGATACCAAGATATTGATAAGTCTTTGTCTATTTATGGTACCAATTTATGATAACTATTAGTCTTTGTCTTTTTACGTATTCTAACTTAGTCTTTGAATTTTTCTCTTTTTATGTTATTCTACAGTATCTTTAATCAATAAGCTCAAACGTTGAGACATAGAGTTCTCAACAATTCGCAACATAATCTGACTCCTCTATTTCTATCTAACAAAGATAATAAACAGATAATGATAAATTAAACAATTAAGCAGATATATGAAGTCTAATTGCATAAATAAGAAAGCTTAAAACAATATTGATGTAATGGCCTTAATTCAAGTACTTTACCATTCAACAAATTAATTTCCTTCAAAATTCATTTTTTTTTTTTTTTTTTTTTTTTTTTTACGTTCCTAAAAGGCTTAAGACTAAAAATGAAATTTCATCATGTTTAAATAGGTTTTGAACAAATTCCCATTCTCGGGAGAAAACATAACATTTTTTAACCCAGATGATTACTCTTTCATTTTAGCCATTGAATCTAGAAAAAGATGATAAGGTTAAAAATAAATTGAAAACTAAAAAAATATTTTTGAAGGAATTAATTGCTTACTAGGTTTTTCCTTTTTTAGGCATTTCCCGAAAATATAATAAAGTAAAAGATAATAACAAGATGATATGAAGAACTTACTTTTATTGAGAAATTTCTAAGAAGATCTTTAAAATTTAGAGCGATACAAGAGAAAGTATGTAAATTTGTGTGTGTTCTATTTTTCTGAGTGTTTCTGCGTGTGTACCTTATGCTATAAGCAAAGGTTCTCATAGATAAAGAAAATAATAAAATAATCATACAATCTTTACAAGTGTAAGGTTGGAAACGAAACAAGAAAAATACAAATCTTTTTGTGCATACTTTAAACGTTTTGTTTTTTCACCATAAATACTTTTCCTCTTCACTTTTTACACCTTTTTGAGTACGCATCATTTTCTCTGTCTTTCATGTAGCCTTTCTTTTAGAATTATTGTCCATGTGCTGAATTATTATCCTTGTGCTGAATTATTGTCCATGTATTGTCTAATCTCTTTATTATCTATCCATCATTTCAATATAAGCTTCTTCTAGATCAGTATCAATTTCATTGTTTGCTCCGTCTGAGATATTTTGTATCTGAATGGTTCTATGATGCTTCAGAATAGCTTTCAATACAATAATTTTCTTAAAAAGTCATCAGTTATAAATCTTTTTATGAGTATTTGGAACAGATAATTAAATATTTCTAAGGTTTCATGCAATTTAATAATCTCATCTTGGTACTTAGTTATTTCTTGTTGATGAGAAGATACTTGGTCTTCTAAAATTTCTAGTTTTACTTCTAAAGTATGTTTTTTATAATTAAGATTTATAACTATTCTAGTCATAGTTTCACAACTGTTACAAAGTTGCAATGATAAAGATGATGTTTGAGAGGAATGAGAAGATGGATGAAAAGTAGGTGCGTGCATTGTCTATCTAATTTTTTCAGATATGTAAAAATTAAATCCGATAGTCTATCTACAATGATTTAAGGCTTCTTCAAGAAAGTAAAATCCTTTTAAAAGAGGTTCTGAAAATCTATCTATTTGTTCAATTACTTGGCCAGTAGTTATAAACTCATGGTTGTCTTCCTTTGATTACTACAAAGAAACTAAATTTTTTGCTTTCTACCAGATTATGAGTCTGTCTAAAATAGTTTGCTAAAACATTAATGATGTCTAATTTCTGTTTAGAGTCTCTTGCTATCCAGAGATTATCTAGTAGGCACATTTCTTTTTCTAGAAATCTTTCTAAATTATTTCTTCTGAATCGAAGATTAGATCTTTAAGGGACCACTCTTAAAGTGATGTTCTCAAAGTTCATCATCCTTTGATTTGGGCACTAATAACAAGTCTTCGATCATCCGATCAAGCCTACGCAGTATAATTAAATTGACCCATTTAATCATGATTGTCACAAAAAATCCCAACAGCAGGAATTCATGATCTAAAATTTCATATAGTCTTGTCAATTATTGAGGTGTGGGGTATATTTTTTGATTAGCAAAGTTTGAGTTATCATTTATCTCAAATTTTCATCTTTGATCATAATACGCTTCAATCCTGTGTTTGCGTGCGTTGGGAGAGATCTTGGATGGCTTATGCTTCTCTACTTAACCTTACTCAAACACTAGAACAGATCCCGCATTCTGATGGTCAATGTCAGGTTCTTCATCAAACAGAAGAGCAGATCGGAAGATCTCTCCTTGAAAAGGTTAGATTCTTGCTATCATTTCTAGAAGATCATTCACAAAAAAATATTGAAACAATTAGATGTTTGGAAGGAAGAATTAGAGTGGCAGCATATGAAGCAGAAGATATAATTGAATCCCAGATTGATATATCTGATCAGATTGTATCAGATTCTAGAAATCACTGTGAGAAGTGCGTGGAGTTTAGGCGTCACAATTTGGTTAAGAAATATGAAAACTTACAAAGGTCATACAAGAACTTGATTCCATTTCAGAACAGGTAGTGAATATGAAGGACAGGATCGACGTGGAAAATCTGCCACCTAGGAACCCTTTCCCGCTGGTTCATTAAAAATTTGGTTCTAGCAACAACAGTGATATGGTGGGATTTGATGATGACTTGATGCAAATTAAGGATCGACTCACTGGACCACCTTCTAAACTCGAAATCATCTCAATTGTTGGGATGGGAGGCATTGGAAAGACTACGCTTGCTAGAAATGTTTATGATGATCCACTTATTGAGTATCACTTTGACACTCGTGCGTGGACCACAATTTCTCAGGAATATAATGTGCAAAAATGCTCACCGACCTTTTAGGTTCCACAAAATACCACAGCAACATTGAAAATTTAGATGAAAAAACTATACAAATATCTGAAGGGTAAAAGATATCTCATTGTATTGGATGATATCTGGGATACCAAGGCTTGGGATGAAGTCCAACGGTTGTTTCCAGATGATAGTAATGAGTCGAATCCTTTTGACTACTCTACCGCCTAGCAGATGTGGCTGTTAATGCTGGCTCTTCTAGTGCTATTCATCATCTGAGTTGTCTGAGTCCGGAAAAAGTTGGAACCTTCTGCACCAGACAGTGTTTGGGGAAGAATGTTGTCCATTTGAACTTGAGGAAATTGGAAAGGAGATTGCAAAGAATTAAAAGGACTTCCACTTGCACTTGTGGTGATTGGTGGCCTCCTCTACAAAGGCAAGAGGACACATGATTACTGGATGTACGTTAAACAAAATGTCAATTCTGCAGTAATTGGTACTGATGATCAGTTCATGGAGATCCTATTGTTGAGTTATAATCACTTGCCTCATCATTTGAGAGCATGCTTCCTTTATATGGCAGTTTTCCCTGAAGATTATAAGATCCGAAAATCCGAACTCACCAAGTTGTGGGTTGCCGAGGGATTTATAAAACCAGATAGATCTGAAAGCTTGGAAGCGGTGGCAGAGAAGTACGTTGAAGATCTTCTCGATAGAAATATGATTCTGGCTCATGATCGGAGTTATAAAGGTAAAATCAAAATCTGCAGCATCCATGACCTCATGAGACCTTTGCGTGAGGAAAGCTCAGGAGGAGAACTTTCTTCATCTCTTTGATAGGCATGTTAAGTATTTTCCAGAAGGTACATACAATCAGCGTCGTGTAAGTTTTCGTTCAGATATTTATGGCCATCACCTTGAAGAAATTTACGGCTCGCATGTCCGTTCTCTTCTATACTATTCTTGGGACTTATTTAATGAAGAAACACCTTTCCCCACAAGTTTCCTACTACTAAGGGTATTGGATGCACTCAGAATACATTTCTATGAGTTCCAGTTGAAATATTGGAACTAGTTAACTTGAGGTATATTGTTTTTGAACTGCATTGGAACTTATGAGCTTCCTGCGTCAATATCCAAACTTTGCAATCTTCAAACATAAATTATCCATCACGAGCACAGTAAACCTACCATCAGATATCTGGAAGATGCCACGATTAAGGCATATCTCGACGTGGAGGTGCTTCTTGGCTTATCCTTCTGCTCCAGGAAATGGGGAAAAAGTTTCACTTTTGGAAAACCTACAAACACTTAAGGGAGTAATAGATTTCAAATTTACCAAAAAGGTCCTTCAAATGATGCCCAACCTGAAGAAATTGAAAATTGGATTCCATCACTCGTGCGATGAGTTGTTGTCCTTTTGTATTGACAAATTTATCCATCTACATCAACTTGAAGATTTGAATTGCTTCTTTACGGAAAATTTTGATAGAAACTATCCTCTTCTAGAGAACTTCCATCTCCACCGACACTCAAAAGTTAAAATTGAATGGTTGCAGATTATCTTGGATAAGTATGTTGATTATTGGTTCACTGCCCAATCTTGAACTGCTCGATCTAAGTCAATTTACCTTTGATGGCTCAGTGTGGGAACCAATTGAAGGGAACTTTTTGCAATTGAAAGTTTTGCTCCTTCATTGGACTGATCTGGAGCATTTGAAAGCCGATGAAACTAACTTTCCGAGGCTTCAGCGCTTAACTATTAGGTACTGCGAAAAACTGGTGGAGATCCCTTCCGCAATTGGAGATATTCGAACTCTTCAGGTAATTGAGTTATCTGAATGTAGCAAATCTGCTGTGAATTCGGTAAAGCTAATACAAGAGGAACAACACACTTGCAAACGACAACGGCTTCGTGATTATTATTCGTAGCGGTGATATGGTAAAAGCTTTACAACATACATTCTTATTGATGTACACTAGGTTTATCGAACTTACTACAAAATTAAATTTACTAATCAAGTTTATTTTCCTTGCTCTACTCTGCAGTCCGCAGCCTTATCCCATAATTCTATCTGGTAAGTTTTACACTTTGTTTCTGTTTATATAGAAGTGTAGATTGTTTGAGAAGAAAGGTTAAATTTTCCAAGAGCTAAACTTTATTGAGTAAATTTTCCAAGAGCTAATCTTAACTTTAATTAATTATAAATGTTTTTGCAATTGCTACTTACAGGGAAAGCTACCTGGACTATCCATTATAAAGCCTAGCAGCCAGAGTGAGATTTCTAGCTAACACAAGGGCTGGGGAAGAAGAGATTATTGTTGCTTACCGATTTATAGTATTAGAAGTTGTACCAAAAATAAGATGGATTTCGGATATGTAATTTGGTATTTCAATTGTGATCAGCCCTGTTGTTGTCTGTCTATATTGAATTTATGGATACTTGTATTTCATGTGTTGAAATTAGACACTCTAAAATGTTTAAATGGTAATTGTTTTATGAAACGGCTAAGGTAAATGTGAGTTGAGATATGTTGTATGGAATTTGCGTATAAATTTATGCATCATACAATAAAAATCTTACAGCGTTATCGGTGTGAATCGTTAAATATTGTTCATAATGTAATGATTCTTGCTTATTTAATTGATGATGTGTAAGATTTTTATTGGAGGAACGACCAATCAAACATAATCTTACATTTTATTTGGACTTGTCGTTTAATGTCGATATAGATAGGTGATAACAACCCCGTAGTGATAAATAGTATTATTCATATATTCATGGCCAGTCGATGCTTGAATTTGGAGTATAACAATCATCTTATTTAATTTGTGATAATATTCAAGGACTTATAGTTCTATGTCTACATAAGTTCAAACATTTTAACACAATTACTTTTAAATTATTCAATAGCACCGACAAGTTTAATGTTATATCTCGAGTCATCAAAAGTATTTTATTTAGACGAGCAACGTACCGAGTTTAATAAAAAGTGTAAGAAAGATGATATAGTTATCTACAACGACTAATATTGTCAGAGTCTCTATTATTTTAGTTTCGTTAACAAGAGGAATTAATGAGAACTTTCACCTCACCCACCTGTAAATTGATAATATGAAGAGAAGCTAACGAACTAACTGGGAATTCTATTTGGATGCTAAATCAAAGGTGCTGCTTAAATAGCAGAAGATATATTGATTGCTTGTTTAAAAGAGCTTTCTAGGCCAGCGAAATCTCCGGTTGGTTAACGTTAACGGCGTGGGTTGTCTGATTGTATAAAATTTCAATTGCAATTACATTTAGGAATTGGAAGGGGTAATGGCATAGTAGTATTTTTTAAATTGGGATTAAAGAGGAATGACACGGCTTTTTGTTTAATTGAACTTTAAGAAATTGAAAGAATGAATTATTTTGGATAATTGGCTCGGGTTTGAGCTAAGAGAATTGGGCTGGGGCTGGACAATAATTTGTTTTGGGCTAACTTGGAAAGCCTCGTGAGTTGACATTTTCTTTGTCATGCATATTAACTTGGGCTTGGGATTTCTTCTTATTTTGGATTTGAATTTCTTTTATACTTTAGATCTGGGCTCGATAGCTCTAGGCTACAACAGGGCTGTCCCCTTTATATCCGCCCTTGATAATGACTTACTTGTAATGAATGCATATTTAATTACTTTTATCTTTACTCGTAGGCAAATTATGTGAGCAGGGCTAATTTTATAAATTAATCTATTTAAAAATATCAAAATATATAGTCTAAATTTATCCAAGATTGTATATGATGTAATGTGATTAGATTGTATAAAAAAAATAAAACAACAAGTTGGCGGTGATTAATTTGGATTAGGCTCAGTATATTTATTTAAAATATCAAAAAAAAAAATTGGGATGATGCTAATGTCAGATTTATAATATGGTACTAGAGCCTGGTTAGTATATTTTAGCCCGATCCAACGGCCAACTTTTTTCGTCCGGTTGGTGCAGCTACGAGGGGTGGGTGGCCCAATCCAACCCGTTTTGCCGCCTCTAACCATGACCCTATGACATTAAAATTTGTGATAATTTTTCAACATGCTTGATTTTATATTTAAATTTTATAATTATTTTTCAATATTTTAAATTCCAAATTTACTAAAACACTTTTTGTTTTGTAAGAAATGTAACAAGTGTAACAAAATAAAAACAGTATTTTTAAAATAAAAAAGTGAAATAATATTTTTAAAATTATTTTATTTTTTATGATATATGGTGAAACTATCCCTTAAAATTTTATATACCTCCTGCAACCCTTCATTTTTCAACAATTGAAATGTAATTTATACATTTTAATATCAAAATGTAAAGCATTCACACACTCATTTAAGTATGGCCGAGTTGGCTGAAGGAAGAGTCAAACATGATTAATTGGAAAAGAACCTAATTTATAAAATTTAAGTTGTCAACGCTTTTTTTTTATAAAGAAAAGACTTAAATATCCTTGTCGGCAAAGTTTGTTAAAAAATGGTCAGTTAGCAGACCATTAACATATGGTTTGTTAATCGACCATAACCGACCTTAATTGATCGTGACAAACCGTGAACCGTCCTTGAGTACATTAAGACCGGTTTACACATTAAAATGGGTTTTTAATTATTCACTTCAAATGTACTCAAATTTATATAAATTTAATACAAAAATCACAATTTATAATCACATATATACATATTTTCATGATTTATAACCATAAATTAAAAAGAAAAGAAAATAAATAACCACACATTTTGCAATAATTTAGATGAGATAGATTCTAGCATTGAAATGAGATTTTCTACTCTTCTTTGAGCTTGTTTTGATATTAATGAGATGTTAATTCCTTTGCAAAATAGTGAAACATACTCTCTTTCTGAAAGAAGCGTATAAGTAACTGAGATGAATTTGAAATTGTTTGAAATAAAATAAGTGGTGAAGAAAATACTGGGATATATTCAATAATTTATTTGTGAAGATGGATCAACGGCTATTCATATAAATTGGTCAGATTACCTGGTCATTTACCACTAATTCCCACTTTTAGTATCAAAAGATACATCTTTGTGCATGATGATAGGTGTGAATCTGTATTGAACCTCTATAAGTGAAACACCAATCTCTACTTCAGTTAGTAGTGATCTTAGTTTGAACTATAACTAATTGTGGAAAATAAAGAATCACTATTACTCAGACATAATAATCAATAGTTGACATAAGTTTTAATGACTAGCACGTTCACTGAACTTGTGCTTTAATTGCAAGACATTCTTCTAGAATTGCACATTTTACTTCTAAAATTTCCTTGATCGATCTAATTTGTCATTACGAGTTGAGTTTACGATTCATGTGAAAAGCGAGTTCAAAATAGCGCATAGTATGATTATTTACTCAAGAAACACGCATGGATGACAAGTTGTTGATGTTACTCAAAATTTAAATCAAAGTTGGTAAGTAGTCATTTAATTCTAACTGCTTTCTAGTTTCTAATACTATATTGGTTGGATAAAATCATTGAACTCGTCAGCTTAGTATGAAGTATGAACCTCAGGAGCAAATGGTGGTGCCTAAAAATACTATTCCTGACCTTATATTATTGTTTCACTTTAGTCGTCAAACCATATTTTTTAAAATTAATTACAAATAAAGCTTCTATTTTTGTTTCATTTGGACAATCTCCATATACTTCCACCATTCTAAAGTAATCGAAATGCTAACTTATATAATTGAAATGATCATGTGAACTCAAAAGTCTGTTGCATTGGCTTGTTATCCACAACGGCAAAAAATACTTATTCTTCTACAAATTATTGTCTTTTCAATGCACTAGTTTAGATTAATCAACATTCTTGCCAATTTGTACTAAAATCAATATATTAGTGGAGTTTTTTAAACCCATCGTTGTCCATCATACAAGCACGTAATTCAATTTTACAAAGATATTGGTAGATTGAGCACAATAAAAGCGAAATTAAATGAATAATTAAGAACGAATAAAGTTCAATAATCAAAGTAATTAAAACTAATCTTCAAGTTTGGTGACAAACATTGTTGAATTTCAATTGGGTCTAAATTAACAAATAGGAACTTGCTTTTAATTGTTTATGTTTATTCAATTGAAATCTCAACTTTCTATTAACAATAAAAGTATTTTTATAGCTCTTTCATGCCAAGTCAAGCCGTTGCCTTCAAGTAGCCGGCCTGTTATATTAATCAATAATGAATGAATTTCTCACAATACTAGCATTAATTAACAATAAATTGTGTATTAGTTGGTGTACCTATTAAGCGAGCTTAGATCTGAGTTCCAAATGTGTGTCTCATTGGATGTCTATCAATAGAAAATGTACACATTATCAAATAAATACAATTATTTAATGTGTTGCATTTGTCGTTAAAATTAACTTGTATTTATTTGATAATATGTATATTTTTTCACTACAAGAAATTGTATGTATAAGCGGCGACACAAATTGCGGCGACAAAAGTCGCTTCTATTAGTAAAGGACAATAGAGGCGACAAAGCATTCTCGTCGCTATAATGTCAAAATATATAGCGACGACATATATGTCGTCGCTATATTTAACAAGTCATCTCTATTATTTGTAATTTATAACGGCGTTTTTATGTCGTCGCTAATTACTTATACAAAGGTGGGAACAAATTGCACCATTTTGTTGTTCCAATAGCGACGACATATGTCGTCGCAATATACTGTAGATAGTGTTGTCATTCACGTGAATCATGATTTTCCTCATAATGTGTAATGTGATATATTGCGACGACACATGTCGTCACTATATACCTATATTAAGATTGGTGGAAAATTTGGCGCCCAATTCTTATATATAGCGACGACAAATGTCATCGCAATAATCTTATTGATGATTTGCCAGTCACATAAGTTATTAATTTTCTCGTAATATGTGATGTGGTCTGTAGCGACAACATATTGGTCTATAAAGACGACATATGTCATCGCTATAAATTCTCATTTTTCATCTCACCATCCCCACATTTATATACTGTATGTCTCTGCAATATTTTCATTTTCGTCAGCCTAAATATTTCCAAGTCCATCATTTTTCCCATAATCATCTTATTTACATTTCATTTCTTCATCTCCATCTATTATCCTTACTATATTTGTGAAAATATAGTATTTTTCAAGTATGGATATTGATAGAATTTGGACAACAATTAGAAATCGCACAAAATCTATAGATTTTTGAACGGTTTGAAAATATTTATAAACATGGCGAGGCCATACGTAAATGAGCGGGGAAGAATTAAATATCGTGTAAAAATGTTTAAGCGGTCTCACACATCTATTGAAAATTGTCGAGGCTCGCATATTTTATAATGGTTTTGCGAAAGTTATGTAACTGGATATATCATGTCGAGGGCCCGAGGTTGATTTGGGAATGTGTATAGGCGAGAATGGCGGCTGATGTGGAGGATGAGATGATGGATGTCACGGACGGCGTATTCAGTGATGAGCATCTTTGTACGAGAATTGATGGTTACTATGACAAATTTTTGAGGCTCTACATTTAGAACCATGCAGGAGTTTCATCATTTTCGTCCCTAAATTGTTTAGTAAAATTGATTCATATTAAGGTTGTGAACAAATGGACAAACAAGTCTATCGATGATCTTTTGAAATTCTTTGAAGTTAGTTTTCCCAAACATGAACTGGTGGACTCTCACCTCTGAAGCTAAGAAGATGATGATGAAAGCCGTTTGAGTTACAAATCCATTTACGCTGCAAACATTGTACATTGTTTTGGGATGAGCATCTTTGATAGACAAACTTGTCCGATTTGCGGAGAAAAGTCGTTAGTTGCACACACTGCGAAAGTGAAGGGAAGAATGTTCCACATAAGGTGTGCACTATTTTTCCTTGGCCTGAGACTAAAGCGTGCGTTACGCAGCGAAGGATACTCACGAGTCTCATGCGGTGGCACGGTATGGGAAGGTCTAGGGATGATGATGAAATGTAGCATCCCGTTGACGAAAAGGCATGGTAGGATTTTGACATGAAACATCTATTGTTCACAAGTAAGATTTAGAATGTCAATCTATTCGGTGACATGAGTGCGGCGTCTGACTTGTGGTTAGTAGTTGTAACAATTTACAACTTGCCACCTTGGTTATGCATGAAGCCGAATACCTCACACGCCTACTCTGTTGATACCTAGTCATAAAGCACCGGATAAAGATATTGATATATTCTTACGACTATTAGTGGATGATTTGAAGGGTTGTGGGCCGATGGGATTGCACGCGTGATCTTGGAACCAATAACGGTCGGTATTCGAGAATGCATGCTTGGCGTTGTTGTGGGGTATTTCCGGCCAAAGTAGTTTCCGGGTTGGGCGGTCATGGGTACATGTCTATGTGCTGTGAAGAGACTTCTTGGTTCGTATGATAAGTAAGACAACTTATGTGGGTCACAAATCAGGTTTACGCCATCTAGGCATCATTTTTTGAGCAATTTAGACTTCGGTGGAAGAATGGAGATCGACCACCTCGCATCGGTTAACACCTATAGACATTTTAGCAAAGTTAAGCCGTGTGAGACATAGTATTCCATGAAAGCACCCTAACTACGGGGTGCTAGAAAGAAGAGAAGTGATGACGAGTTGAATTGGAGAAAATGAGTATTTTCTATGAGTTGCCGTATTGGTCTTCGACAGAGCTCAAACATAACATCGATGTCATGCGTGGAAAATAATGTTTGTGACGACTTGCTCGGCACAATTCTGGATGATCCATTCAAATCAAAGGACATAGTTAATGCGAGCGCGATCGATGCAATTAGTGATCAAAGAGAGTTGCACTTGTGCGGCAGAATAGGTATATGGCGTGCCGCATGTTACACAATGTCATCTTCAAATCGCGGAAGTTTTGCAAATTTATCCGATCGGTTGAGTTTCCGGATGGCTTCGTTTCTAATCTTGGAAGAATATTGCTCCTAATGATGACCCCATTATTGGGTTGAAGTCATACGATTTCCATATTATCATACAGCGGTTATTGCCGGTAGGATGTCGGGCGTTCTTGAATAAAACTATTTCACTACAATTATTGAGCTGTGCACATTCTTCAAGCGACTTTGTGCAAGAACACTAAAGATTAGTGATATGATGGCTTCCACGATCACGATACTCATACTCTACAAGTTGGAACAAATCTTTTCGCTTGATCTTCTTGACATCATTATTCACCACGTAATACATATGCGAAAAAAGCGATCTTGGAGGTCAGGTGCACATGAGATGGATGTATCCGTTCAAGTGATACACGAAGAAGGTGAAAGACTACGTCCGAAATCGAGCTCGGCAGGGTTCAATTCTTGAAGGGTATGTTGTTGTGAGGCGTTGACTTTTGTTGAAGTACTTGAGGACATAGAAACAAGGTTCAACAGGACCAAGCGAGAAGCGAGGATGCTAGTATTCCATAAACACAACTTTCTATTTTTCATTCACAGTGTCACCCGATTGGAAAGAAGACAACAATGGCGCTTCCTACTTATGTTCGAAGAAGTCAGCGATGTTTTTCGTCCTCAACAAGCTGTTTACGAAATTGAGACATTCATTGTAGTAAGACTTCGTTTGGGAAATATTATTAAATTATCTTGAATAAACTTTATCATTTTGTCACGTGTTAATTAGTGCTAGGTGCGTCTTGGGGTTTACAATTATTTAATTCTAATATTAATTCTCTATCACTTGCTACTAGTAGACTATATCCTTCTTACTGTTTGTCTTTTCCTAAACTTACGTATTTTTGTCTTGACCATACATACGGAGGTGGAAAAGGGTATTTACCTCAATATCGTATTATTTATTAATGGGTTCTTTTCCTTTTCCAACCTCTTGGTACATTTACGATTTGGGCTTTTACTCTGCTTTCTTCCATTTTGATTTCTATATTTGGTTGATCTTTTCTTCTATGAGTTTTTTTATTTACGGTTCTCTGGTTCTCCTAAGGTTTCTAATATTTCATAACTATATACTCAAATTCTTTATCATTGTCTTCACTTATGTCTACACTTTCTTCATCTAAAGTATTAATTTCTTCTTCACTTTCATAATCTTCTATTTTGATATATCTACAACTTTCCTCTTCATTTTCGTGCTTGCTTTGTTTCTTACCTTAATAATTGTAATTTCCAAATCTAATACTCAAAGTTCCATTGCTATTTTATACATTATATTATCTTACGGTATTAAAATTGGCTTTTCTAAAAGTTTGCTAAATTCCAATCTAATCACGCATTTGTTTTGAAGAAAATTTCTTTCTTTGGGATTGCTTTTATACATTTTGTCTAATAAAGTGACGATTTGATCATTTTCTAATTTATATTTAGTGGTATTATTTTCGGCTAAGTCATCCAACAAATCACATGCATATTAATTGATTTTCTTTATTTCTTTTCATTTAGTATCCCCTAGTCTTTATTCCTATTTTAATGTCTTTATAAAAATTCTTTGTTCTAACCAAATAATCGGGTGTAAAATAAACTATACCTCATTTGCCATTCATGTCTAATTCTATGTTTCCTAATAATCTCTATTCTATATATAAGCGTAAAATTATTATCATATAAACATATTAATGTCTTGGCTCCTAAATTTTCTCTATGTAATCCTTTTATTCCTACCATTATTAGTCCTAGATGTATGTGTTGAAGGTTTTATTTGTTATTTCTTCATAAGAATCTTTTCTACTAAATCTAAAGATATGAGCGATCTTCGGTGTGTACAAAATATATCTTTCTTTATAATGTTGGTATATCAAAGATTTACTAAAAGATTTTTTTTATATATGTCTAAAAGCTTTTATTAATTTTAATTTATTCGTCTAAACATTTCTATTTGTTCTTCTATATCATATTAAAAATTCTAATCTAGTTTACGATTCCATTCTTCTAGTAGAATATCTCAACAAAGTTTCCTAATATTCTACTAGTACTAGCTACAACTTGTTTATCTTTATTCATTATGTATATGCCCACTTAGTCTTTTAAATTTACTTACTTCTTTGTTTTCTAACTTGCCAATTAACTGATCTAAATCTTGTTTAGGGTTTCTCACCCGGATTTAGCTTTTTCTAAAGGCATGTTATTTTACTTTCTAAGTTAATATTTTCTATGTCTTTATTATAAGAAAACTTCTTTAATATTTCACTATTTTGATTTTAATATGTTCTAAATTATTTTTCTAAAATTTTTATGCTTTTATTAAAATTTTCTAAAAGCGCTTCTATCTTTCTATTATTCTGAAATATTTCTTTCTAGATTTTTCGCTTAAATTTACTATTAAATCTACTATACTATTTAGCTGCTTATCTTTTGAATGTAAAAGATGTTTAAATGTTTTATCAAAATTACAAACTAAAGATGCTTTGTCTAAATTATCTTTTCTCTTTAAATTTCCTAAAAGCTCGAAATTTAAATAATCTATTTATTCATACACTAAATAAATTTGACTTAAAACAGGCTCGATACCAATTTAGGGCGATTTTACGAACAATTAAGAACAAATAATAAATTACAATATAAACTAGAAATAAAAGTATAAATGTAAATTACTTTTAAATACTACAAATTTCTTTTCTATGTAATTTAAAACAAAACTCTAAAGTTGATCTTAGTCTGCATGTAGCTTTTATAGATTTATAGTGTGTTTGGAAGGACTTTTTGAAGTCTAAAGTACTTCTTAAAGAGTAAAAGTTAAAGTTATTTTATTGTTGTTTGGTTAAATGCAACTAATTTCTTTTGATTAAAAATCGGGTTAAAAAAATTTTAGAAGCCAAAATTTTGAGTTTCTCTAAAAGCTCTAATTGAACTTACTGAAAGTGTAATTAATATTTAATGAACTTAAAAATTAACAAAATTAGAATTAATACATCAAAAATATATTAATTTATTTACTACATTAATTACTTATATCAAATTGTCACTTAGGATACTTATATATAGTGAAAAAATATTGGCATGTTAAATGATATAATACAAATTATACATAATATTCTTGATTTAAATAATTAATTATTGTTTAATCAAATATAATAAAATTATCATGATATTATAATTAAATTAATATATTAATTTTAATAGTTATTATAGGATATAAAATATATAGATTTCTTTTAAAAAAAACAATATAGGTTATACAATAATTAATTATTGTTTAGTCAAATATAATAAAATAATCGTGTTATAATAATTAAATTAATATATTAATTTTATGAGTTATTATAAGTATAAAAAATTTTATTTATTTTAAAACAAATAATATGAGATAATATAATAATTATTTATTGTTTAATCAAATAAATATAAAATTTATACAAAAATACTTTTATAGTTATCTGACAAACATTCGATTTAATATTCAATGACTTTTTAGATTCATGTCGAAGCGATTCAATGAACTTTTTAACAAAAAGTTTCTTCTTAAAAAATTCTCTACTTAAAAGCTCTACTTTAAAAGCTTCATCAACACAACAAGTGTACCAAACGGATGTAGAATACTTATAAGAAATTGGAAATCTCATAACATATCATAAATATGAGTAATAAATGTAGTAATGAATTTATGATAAGTCTATTTATGATACCAAGATATTGATAAGTCTTTGTCTATTTATGGTACCAATTTATGATAACTATTAGTCTTTGTCTTTTACGTATTCTAACTTAGTCTTTGAATTTTTCTCTTTTATGTTATTCTACGGTATCTTTAATCAGTAAAATTTCAAGCGTTGAGGCATGGGGAGTTCTCAACAGTTAGCAACATAATCCGACTCCTCTATTTCTATCTAGCAAGATAATAAGCGAGATAATGATAAATTAAACAATTAAGCGATATATGAGTCTAATTGCATAAATAAGAAAGCTTAAAACAATATTGATGTCATGGCCTTAATTCAAGTACTTTACCATTCAACAAATTAATTTCCTTCAAAATTCATTTTTTTTTTATTTTTTTTTTTTTTTTTCGTTCCTAAAAGGCTTAAGACTAAAAATGAAATTTCATCATGTTTAAATAGGTTTTGAACAAATTCCCATTCTCGGGAGAAAACATAACATTTTTTAACTTGAGATGATTCCTCTTTCATTTTAGTCATTGAATCTAGAAAAGATGATAAGGTTAAAATAAATTGAAAACTAAAAAATATATTTTGAAGGAATTAATTGCTTACTAAGTTTTTCCTTTTTAGGCATTTCCGAAAATATAATAAAGTAAAAGATAATAACAAGATGATATGAAGAACTTACTTTTATTGAGAAATTTCTAAGAAGATCTTTAAAATTTAGAGCGATACAAGAGAAAGTATGTAAATCTGTGTGTGTTCTATTTTTAAAGTGTTTCTGCGTGTGTGCCTTATGCTATAAGCAAAGGTTCTCATAGATAAAGAAAATAATAAAATAATCATACAATCTTTTACAAGTGTAAGGTTGAAGCGAAACAAGAAAAATACAAACCTTTTGTGCATACTTTAAGCGTTTTGTTTTTCACCATAAATACTTTCACACTTCACTTTTACACCTTTTTAGTCGCATCATTTCTCATCTTTCATGTAGCCTTTCTTTAGAATTATTGTCCATGTGCTTTGAATTATTATCCTTGTGCTGAATTATTGTCCATGTCTTGTCTAATCTCTTTATTATCTATCCATCATTTCAATATAAGCTTCTTCTAGATCGATATCAATTTCATTGTTTGCTCAAATCACGAGATATTTTTGTATACGAATGGTTCTCGATGCTTTGAATAGCTTTCAATACAATAATTTTCTTAAAAGTCATCGATTATAAATCTTTTTCATGAGTAGTTGGAGCAGATAATTAAATATTTCTAAGGTTTCATGCAATTTAATAATCTCATCTTGGTACTTAGTTATTTCTTGTTGATGAGAAGATACTTGGTCTTCTAAAATTTCTAGTTTTACTTCTAAAGTATGTTTTTACAATTAAGATTTATAACTATTCTAGTCATAGTTTTCTAAGCAAGTTACAAAGTTGCAATGATGATAAAGATGATGTTTGAGAGGAATGAGAAGATGGATGAAAAGTAGGTGCGTGCATTCGTTCATCTAATTTTTGAGCATATGTAAAAATTAAATCCAAATAGTCTATCTACAATGATTTAAAGGCTTCTTGAAAAGTAAAATCCTTTAAAGAGGTTACGAAAATCTATCTATTTGTTGATTCTTGGTACGAGTTATAAACTCGTGGTTGTCTTCCTTTGATTACTACAAAGAAACTAAATTTTTGCTTTCTACCAGTTATGAGATGCATCTAAAATAGTTTGCTAAAACATTAATGATGTCTAATTACATTTTAAGTCTCTTGCCATCCGAGAGATTATCTAGTAGGCACATTTCTTTCTAGAAATCTTCTAAATTATTTCTTACGATCAAGATTAGATCTTTAAGGACCACTCTTGAAAGTGATGTTCTCAAAGTTTACAAATGAGAACCTTTGTCACAACTATTTATAAAATTTCCTTCCTTTGAATTCTATTGTTGAGATTGAACATTAAATATATTTTGGATAACAACTACTTAAAATTTTGATCATCTGAAATTCTTACAATTCTGACAAATATTAGGATGAGACAATGTAAACTTGTGACTTCTACATGAGTTTACTTTCGTCAACTTATTTATTTTGTAGTAGAACGCTTTTGGAGATACCTTGACGAAAATGTGTATCAATTTGTATCATATTTTCTACAATTTTTTCTCTACATAAAATTACACATGCGGTGTAGTGCGCATGGACAAAACTTTTAAAAAGCAGGTATTATGACCTGTATTATCTTGTTCTGGTTAGTGGGGTTGGTGTTGGTTTTAGTCCATGTCTTTAGCACAAGAACATGCATTTTTTCTGGATGTTTTTGACCTTTTATAAGGTTTTTCTCTAATCAACTGGTTTACAACTATGGAGGCTTGATTCATTAGGGAGCAATATAAATTTTGCTGGTGAAAGCCAAAACGTGTTTTATGAAAATACGATTGTCTCTTGGAAGGGCAATATATAGTATATGGCTGCCTTGGGAGTGGTGTTACCGTGTTGCCTTTTTCAAGGATTCACTTCACTAAATCTCTTTCTACAGCCCTTCTCTCTTCAAAATTACGGTTCTCATTCTTTGGTTCATGTTCGATTCTGAGCTCTGAAAGTGGTTTTTCTTTCGTCACTAAAATCTCTTTCTACCTAGAAGATCCCTTTCATTTTGTTCCCATTGTCGAGCGTAAAGGTCCAATTCAACTGCTTTCTTGAAATTCGGAAAATACGAAAGGAAGAACCACCCAAATGTTGAAAAAGGTTCCTTTGCCTATACCAAAAGCAAACATGTAGAATGAAATGTATACCCATTTATGTGTTGTTTCATATATTACCAATTACATATTTATTTAAAATTTCCTATTGGTGGATCTTATTATCCATTTGTTGGAGACACGGGTATGGTTTTAGGCCTCTACCGGAGACGGGTGGTGGGGTTTGGATGCCCCCCTGCTTGTATTTATATAAAATGGTAGTACAGGAGGGGATATGAACGACCTCAAGCATATGAATGAAAAAAAATTCCTCAAACTCTGACAAATAAAGAGATACTACTTCCGGTGCATAATTACGAAAAGCAAAAGCAAAAGCAAATGAAAACCAAACTAACAAAAACTAAAGACCTCTAGCGATGGAAGGCCATATCTGTCGGTGCGAAGTAGTCCGCGTGAGCGGCGTGGCAAGTCACGAAGATCCATACTCACGATAATGTCGTTGGTCCCGACCTCGGAAGCTAAAAGTCGGTGACTGGTTTCCCTCTCGAAAAATATGAAATTGTGTCTCGATCGAATGAAAGAAGATGTCGGATGCGTGCGGTATTGGTGAATCACCCGGCCCCCGCCCGCGTGAAATGCGATGAGCGTGAGTGTGAAGTCGGTCTCGATCCATAAGTCCACAAGACCCATCCGTCGGGCAAGCTCGATGCCACAGTAAAATGGCTCTCAACTCTGCCTCCAAAATAAGTATGTCTCGTAGCGATGAGAAGGCCACGATACAGCGCCCGGTGTGATCTCGATAACACCCGCCACTCGCAAATCCATCACAGCGCATCCATCGGTATTGATCTTGGTAGATCCGATGATAGGACGCATGATAAACAAAGTAGAAATTTGGGGTAGGAGAAGTAAAGTAAAACCAAAATGTGGGGCAAGATCAAGGTCCCAGCATGATGCCATAAATCGAAAGAGTCTTCCCATATGTAGTAAAGAAATAGTGTGATAGACGCGCGGATGATCGATTGGGCTCCATGCCGATCCTCGATGCTTCGCATCATTCTAATTTGTCAAATGTGCGAAAAGACCGACAAAGGGATGATAGTGCGAATATAGCCACTCGACAAAGCGGCACGAGAATCTCAAGTCACGAAATCTATCTTGTAGCATCTCTCCAACCACAGGGGAATGCCAAAAATAGTGAGAAGTCTTTGCCATACACGGTGAGAGCGGGGCTATCAATAAAGACATCTTTGGATGGTCTCGATCTACGAGCAACGCGACACCTTGATGCCGTGTGGGCGAATCCTCCTACGAATAATCGCATCCTTTGGCACCAAACCACGCCACAATCTCCAACAAAAAAGAGATAGTCTGCGGGATGATCGGGCTCCAAATCATGCGACAAAAGGCACGAAGAGTACTCCCGGTGCGAACAAGCTGCCATCTTGGAGCTTGGTAGAAAACCTACCATCAGGGTGTCTTTCACATGGGTCTATCAAGAACATCGGGACAAAGCGGTAGACTTCCAACTGGATTGCTATATCATGTGGAAGGACCAACAAGAGTCTATCGATATCCCATCGGTATCATCAAAAACTTCGACTACGGGCGGAGGTATGCTCCCTATGAGGAAACATTTGAGCTAAAGTCGTATCACCCGTCAGCAGTCGTGCGAAAGAATATACGCCCCACGACCCAGTTGCCGCGCGATGTGGGGCTCATTGTGAGTCCACCCGCTTTAGCCTCCTCCAACCGCATGAGCGAGAATGTGGTATGGGTGCGGAAGGGGTGGGTGCCCCTGATACTTGCCCGATGGCGGGCCCAAGCGGCTGCTTTGTGATCACGAATAACCACGGAGCTTCAAAGAAAGCATGGACCCGTCCTCTAATCTTACGAAGCCCAAACCACCCTCATTAGTAGGAAGGCAAATATCCTTCCATCTCTTCCAATCATCTGGTGAGCTTTGATCTTTAGAGTCCCACAAGAATCTAGCAAATGTACTCTCTAACTTCTTCAACCTTTGTCTTGGGAGGCTGCATGTCGAAGAAGATAGAGAGGCAAGGAAAAAAAGACGAGACCTCGATAAAGTAATCACTGCCACGAGGAGATAGCGACTAAAGGCCCGTCGAGGAGATCTTGCTCTTGACCTTACGAAATAGACCATCATATAAGAAGGTCTTTCGGACCCCTATAAACAAGGGTATGCCCAAGTATGTGATAGAAAGGCTGCTGGCTTGGCGTCGAAAGCCGATGTGTGCTCAATGTATACGAATCTAGAAGGAGGTGCCCTCTTAGGCACAATAAGACCACTCTTGTCTCTATTCACCAAGCGGCGAGAGAGACCTCTCATAGTGCTCCAAACAATGCGAGTACTCTCTTTCTTGTTGTCTTTGGCCATTGGCAAATATGATCATATCATCGACCAAAACAAAGAGATGTGAGACAAAGTGTCGCCTCTATGAATATATGCCATCGATGGATCTTCTTTGGAAAACTTGAGTGAGACCCAGGAGAAGTGTCTGCTGCAATGATAAACAACGAAGGAGATATGGGATCCCCTGTCTCATTACGAGAGGAAGGAAAGAAACCCTGAGGCACTGCCATTCACCAAGACGAGAAAAATGGCACTCGAAATACAACGCTGATCCTATCCCTCCACATCAATCGAATCAAATCTCTCCATCACGGTCATCAAAAGTCGAGTCTAACTTTGTCGTATGCCTTAGCCGTATCTAGCTTAAGGATGACATTGCCCCCGAACTGGGTATCGATGTATGGAGCATCTCTGTGCCGACAAGACGTTATCACCAATCGGCCTCCCCTGAATAAAGCCCGCTCTGCTTTGTGGAGAGATGATCACGGCAAAAACAACAACTTAGCGAGAGTTCGAGAGCTTGGTGACAATCTTGTTGAACAGGTGCAAAGACTAATCGGTCGATACTACGTCCATCGACAAGCGTTGTCTCGCTTGGGAAGCAAGATTATAAGTAGCGAGAGAATCCCTAAGCGGATGCCCACCATCAAAGAAGTCAGCGCACGAAAAACATCATCTTGACAATTTCCCAACCTTCTTTGAAAAAAATGAGAAGTGAACCCATACGGACCGCCTTACGCTCTCTGCATCAATCTTGAACACTACATCTCTAACCTCGACCCGATGATGGAAGTCGGTTCGACTCACGATTATCCTCTGAGTAACGTAAAAGGGGATAATATCGGTAAAATTTGGTCGATTACAGGCGGGAGGCGAAAGGAGGTCTGGAAAAAGGAAGCGGTGAACACAGAATCTCCTCGTGTAATGAGACAAAGTCTCTCTCCGTCGAGATCTAATAGAATGTATCACGGGCCCGCATGCGGCGCCTGCACCTGTGAATGAAAATACCTCGTGTTGTGCTCTCCTCGCACATCAGCGAGTCCCGACCTTACATTTCGAAGCGCTTCCTCAATAGACAAAGCGCGGTTCGGTGGGGCTGGGCACGATGTAAGTGTTCTCTATGTGCGGTGATGGATCAAATCATATTTCATCTCGGCCTCATCCACTGCTCTCGGCATCTCTAATTCTACGAAATATATCCCAAACACATTTCTACTCCACCAGTGAAGTCCTGCTTCATCTAAAGCACTTCTCCCAAAAAAGCGACCATCCACATGGCCCAGGTCGGGTATGACCACTTTTGAGAGACAAAGGATAAAAAGTCATGATGGCGGGACCAAACATTGAGAGGCAAGAAAAGGGCTAGGCCCACCCCATCCTCGGCCTCATTGACTCGTTAACAAAGGCGAATGATCGGGGCGTGGCCGATTGAGATGCCTCGGCATGTAAGCTGTGTCGAAAGAAGGATGCGACCTCATGACTCGTCAAAACCCTGTCAAGTCTCTTCCACACCCTCTATTATGCAGAGTATAAGGACTACGGAAAATCCGACATCGGTCGATCCACTCCATCATCATATCACAAAAATCGGTCTTCCCTCTATCACAGTCTTGACTCCGTCAGCTCACCATCATGAGCAATGACATTGAAGTCACCACCAACAAGCGAGGGCCATCCGCGGTCTGGAAAACTGGTGAAGTCCCTCGAATAAATCCTGCGTCCTACAGCGGAACATGAAGCATACAGGCGATAAAAGATAGGTCTAGCCGATCTAGGATCCTCGATCATTAGATGAAAGCGGGGATGATCAACAATCGCGAGACACGATCGTCCCGCATTCAAAAACACCAAATCTTACTCGGTGGTTACGGACACCGATATCAAACCCAGCGAGCGGCGAACAAAGTCAAAGCTATCCTCAAGCAGAAAAGGCTCCAAAAGGCGAGGAAAAAAATCGATGTGGTTGAACAAGCTTCCTAAGTCTCTTGCGAGTCTTGAAAGCACGCACCCCTAACATTCCATATGAGGATTGACATCACAAAAGGCGAGAGGGAACCATGAGTACGACATACTCCGGTGATCGGTCTAGAAAGCGGAGGAGCAATAACTACATGTGGGACCCCACTCGAGGCGAAAAGAAACCATCGGCCCCTGTCGCTCATCAGGCCGGTCGAATCACCATGTGAACTCCTCTGAAAGTGACCACTGTTGGTGTGTACCCATACGAGCAGAACAAGATGTGTCACGGGGGCTGGCGATGAAATAGATAGAAAAGAAGCCTCGACATTATCTCGGCAATCGGGAGGGCTAGTATCGGGTTAGAATCAATTGTGTCATCGAACATACCCAGGCGCGTGGTGCGGCAAGCATATGGTCAGCGAAAAGGTCGAAAAGAATTACGAATGAGCCAAAATCTTGGTGGGGCCCTGAGAGATAATGGGTCTATCATGCGATGAGGAACCATAGAGCAGGATCGATAGCGGGCGTGACTCGGCATAGTGGTCAGCGCGAGAGGAGGCTGCCGGTGGGGCCCCATGATAGTCGATAGCCTATCATCGATGAGTAATCATAGGCAAAAGGCGATGTACGCAAAGATCGGTGGTGGGGCCCACATGTGATATGGCGGGGTCCATTTGGTAGAAACATCGGACTACGACTAGCGAGAGAATCGGAGTAGGAAGTAGTGATGAAATGTATGATGGGGCCGTCGAGAGATGGTTTGGGTCCAGTGAGCAAAGGAGCCTCAAGAGGGCCCATATGAATACTATCACGAAATCAATAGTGGGACCCACATGTCATGCAGGCCCTGTTTCTTGTGTCACGAGAAATGGTGGAAATAAAAGTAGTAGAACTAACAAGCTTGTAGAACCTTTGCACTATATCAAGTGTGGGGTGCTGCAAGAACACCAAGCGAGAACCTCTGCTATGGCTGCAAGAGAAGTGGCGGGGCCGAGAGGTGGAGATATCAACACCTCGTCTATCTTTGTGCTCTCGATCGTCTTGGGGCCCAGCTGTTGAGGGGCGATCAACAACTACTTCCTTACCACTTAGCTTTTACGGACTGTCGATAATCTCGATGTGGTGCTAGTAGCGGGAGGGCGAAGAAGCAGTCACGAGTAAGTGGAGGAGGCAAACTAGTACTAGGAGGGGGTGGCGGAGTGGAGCAAGCAGGGGATAAGGAGCAAAGGTGTGCCACTGCTCGACCTTGACCGAAGAGAGTGACCCGTATGTCGACACTTAGAACAAAATAACGGTGGTTTCTCATAAACCGCGATGCTAAAAAAACTCAGACCATCACCACATCAATCGGATCAGCTCGGGTAACTTATGTTCTAAGTTAACCTCCACACTGAGACCCTAGCCTCACTGGGTCTCAACAAATCCATGATAGCCTCATCAATACGCAAAGGTATACCCGCAATCTTAGCAAGCAAAAATCACACCGCTTGGATCGCATATGCATGCGGGTATAAAGGGAAGGACAACCAAGCAGGGAGCAATTGGGGTTTCGCAATCGGGTCGAAGTCACATGTCCATTTAAGGACTCGCATAGGACACCCATCGATATAATATAAAAGCATAAAAACAATCTACTATAATCATTTTCATCGTCAGTGAATCGATACATGCTTGCTATCTATCAAGCCAAGCCTATAATCACCACGATCCAAATTTGAAAGCAATCACGCACCTTTGCCATAGTAGGCTTTCGATGTGAGAATTGCCAACAAGTGTAAACTTGAATGGCTCGAAAGAGCGCCTCTTCCTCCGGTCAAAATAAATGGCGGCTCACCTCGATGTAGCCGGGTGGCCTATCGTAATAGAGTGAATAAGCTGAAGCTTTGTGGAAGCGGCTAAAATAGCGAGAAAAAGATTTCCTTTCATTAAAAGCTCTGCTTGTGAAAGTGTGGGGCGACCCGAAGCAATTTGAAGCATATATACATCTACCTTGATTAAGTGCTGAGGTTGGTCCTCTGTGGGAAAAGCGATGATGGATCTGGGTGTGGATTAACTGGCCAAACAAGCTTTTTTTTTGGCGCGGCGCGTGGGACCCGCGCGCCACCCGTCTGCCCCCGTGCGGCCCCCGGAACCAACCTTGCCGGAATTCGATGATTTTTACAGGAAGGTGCGGAATTTCATGCTGATTCTGGGCATGTGGCGCGTTTTCAATTTGGAGGTCTGAGACGGAGATATGGCCTGTTTTCAGAGTGGTATTCGAATCTGCGAAATTGGGTCCCACAGGCGCGTCCGGTGTCGATCAGGCTGAAATTTTGGTCAGTGGTCGGAATAACATTACCTAACTGTGGGTCAGGCGCGTGTAGCTTGGTGGGGCCCCGGGATCATGATTGAAATCTGCTTTGCACGTTTTCCAAGGTATTGATTCGGTCAAATTGGACGTTGGGGACACCATTACAGGGGTTTCGGGGCTACGAGATCATTGGTGATGGTCCCACGTCAAATTCTGATCATAAGATGTCGAATTGAGTGCATTGGGATGCGTGCCTCGCGTTTCCCAATGCAAAGCAGATTATTTTGTCCCAAATCTGCTGCTATATGTCGATTTCTGTAGTAGATGTTGTTGGGGATGTGTTTCCGCTGTCAATAGTGTTGTTTTCGGTAGAGAAGGTGGTGGGTCGGGTGGTTTTGTGGGTGGTAAAGCCATGAGGAGATAACTCTCCTTTTTCGCCGCCTAGAGAGAAGTCGAGAGAACGAGCTAAGCGAATAATATGGTCGGTGATACTATTTAGGCAAAAAAATTTTGAGTAAGTAGTTAACCCCCGCAGACTACAAAATATGTTTCAATCGGTGATCTTATTCTTGAACCAATAAAATTTAAGTAAGTTAATTTTTTAAAACTATAAAATAATTTAGTGGGTTATATACTAAACTAACGGAGCTAAAGAGATTTTTAGTGTTTATTTGATTCAGCCAAGCAGACTTTCACAAACTAACTTGCCAGGCTAAAATTTTTTTTGGTCAGGATAATGTTCATGACGAAGTTTACAGAAGATTTTGCAGGCCTAAATGTTTGAGTGGTGGGGAGTCTTCATCTTTAACAGTGGCGTGAGTATCCAACTATGTCAATTTCTCAAATATCATAAGCTCGAAAGTTTGTAGAATTTGGGTTTTTAGTCTTCTTTAAATAACGAGAACCCATTAGGAGTGCCTTCCAATGTTTGGCACTAGGATTTGTAGTAAACACACTCGCAGCTTCATCGTCAGACTAGCGATAGGACGTGCGTGCTGTTTGCAATTTGCTCCTTCCATCGATCTTAACTGAAACGTTAACGGATCGAGCGGTGTTCTTCTTTTATAATCAATTGGCAAACTTATTTACCACATTTTAAAATATAATGTGCCAGTTGAGTTAATGAATAACCCCGTTTTTCTTTATTGCTTTTGATTTGTCCAATATCCTTCATCTCGGGAATGTGAAAGATAAAACCTATTCAGATGCTTCAATTCATTCCATGTGATTACTTATAATCAATATGTCATCTAACTTATACACAAGCAAACCACGACATACTTGTTAAGTACTTTTGAATATAAGCACTTTATTTACCGTGTATGCAAAAACCATCAGAAAAGGGTGCACTATCAAATTCCTTGAGCGATTTTAGGTAATTGTTTAGTCGTATAAAGATTTAGCTAATTCGCATATTTTTATTTTACGTTGCTCCGGCTAGCACAAAATATTCCATTTGTTCCATCTAAACTTCTTCATTGAGAACTCGATTTACAAGCGTAGGTTTAATATCCGTATGATGAATAATGCAAATTATAGATTGAAGATAATACTGACCAAATCTAATTGAATTATATTAGGGATTATGTGACCAAATAATCAATTCTCTACGACTAATCTTGTTGCTCCTTTTTAGGTTTGATAAAATTTCCTTGGAAATACAGAGTAAAGGTGTCTTGGAGGCGATGAAGGCACCAGCGAGGGCAATGAAATATTGCGCACCTAAACCCGAGTACAATGAAGCCCCGAAGGACCTATAAACGGTTATGACCCGGCCAGGGTGATTCATTGGAAGTTAGATTCATTATAAACGTTAGCCAACAACGTGATTTAAAGGCTGAGTTAAGTGATATACCATGAAAGATTGTGTTTTGATTATCCGTAGAACTTCCGAAAACTAAATCTCGATCTCGTAATTGTAATGCTGCATTGGAAATTAGCTTAGATAAGGATAAAAATATAAAGATTTCCTACACTTGATTACCTCTGTATCCCATAAGGGAAAGAAAATCCATCGGATAAAATTGTGATTTTGCTTACCAATTAATTAGAACTACGAAACTATATAAATAATATGATCTCGTCATTCTAAGGTGGCACGTTATTACTACTAGCCTTAAGCTCTTAAATCTCTGCTTGCTTATCTCTCTCTCGCACCCAACCTCTCACTTATAAGTTGACTTTATCCTCGGAGTCCCAGAGTGTATGCCCGTAACATCTGGGGTTAGCGGAAGGATTATTTAGAGAAGTTTGTTGACATATAGATAATCACAGTTCTAGGTTAAGGCAACACTTGTGGAAAATGAAAATACATTAAACAACCTATAAATTTGTGGAATTTGATGGTGGGTTGGGTGGCAGTGGAACCTGGGAGTGTTCAGAAGATCTCTGGGAATGTAACCCGCTGTTGGAGAATGAGGCAAATGGCGGCGGACAATGACAACCATTCTAGACTTGAAAAGATAATGCGGGAATAAGGGCGGTGATTGAGCAGGTTGAAAATCAATCTCCAATGCGGACCTGGCGTGGCTGGACGACCCCGGTAAATGACGCCAGTGCGCACTCAATCAAAATTCATCGATATCATGATGATCCGTGATATCAAATGGGTGGGGAACCTGAAACACGAATCAGGGACCTTTTCATGACAAGCTGAAATAGAGAAACCTCTGCCGATATGAAAAACGGTGACTACGTACGTAGGTATGTTTGATAGGTTGAAATTCGGGTCTTCTGTGGAGCGACCCCAGTCGTTGGTGTTACAAACACTTGGTAGCACAACGAGGATCGCCTAAAATGAAAAGGGACCTTAAGACTACGTATGTGAAGCTTGAGGATGAAAGGCCAAAATGATCACGTGACCTTGATGACGATGGCGAGAACCTCCCATTCTCTAAAGAACGAAGGTTACTGAACTCCCATCCGAATTCAAAATAGTTCATATGGAGAAGTATAATGGAAGGGTGAATTCACGGAACACATCAATATAGATCTACCTAGACAAGAAGGACCCAAGAGCCTCCTCGATCCGAGAGATCAACACCATAATTGGAGTGCTCTACATTGGACAACATACAATGAACTCATGAAGAAACTACAATTAAGTAGCAGAGAAGAACCAATATAAAGATGGCGGTACACGAACACCAACCGTGGCCCTACCTATCACGTTTATGGAAAAAGACGAGGTGGTATACATTACCCATATTATGATATCTTTGTAATTTGCACCATTATCGCGAAATAGATTAGGAAGAATATTGGTCGATGATGGTAGTCAATGAATATCCTATTGGTAGTGCCTGACCAAATAGAGGTAGACTTCGGTGATAGCCATCTTAGAGCCATTATTTGGCTTCACAGAGACGACCTCATCCTACAAGGAAAAGATTACTCTCGTGGATTTGGAGAGCATCCATGCCACATAAAGAAGTTCATAGAATTCTTGGTGGTGGACACTCGCTTCTACCTACCATGGGGTCCTCGGCAGTGTCTTGAAAGATTTACATGTAGTCATTTCCATCCATCTCTTGGCAATAAAATTCCCAACACCTTGCCTAATTGCCAGGTGCGAGGCAATCAAGCGAGAAGGCGTGCTACATGAACGATCTTTGAAAAGCACTAACGTCTGACGACGCCTCTCCACCGTCATGGCCGTAAATCGAGGTGATGGATATTGACCAAGAGAAGAGTGAAGAAGAGATAGTCCTCGATGAGTGCCTCAATCGTAAATCATAGGTTCAAATTCACTACCTTCACCAAGAGAAGAGTTAGAGACATTCATAGTGAACTCCTCGGACCCCTCCCAAATGCTACAATTGGGATAGAGACTAGAAGAGGAGATGAAAAAAAACTAAAGCGGTTCTTACAAGAGAACGTAGGGTATTTTTATAGAAGCATCTTCGACATTCTAGGGATAAGCCCTTCTATAGCTTGCCACACCCTAAAAGTAGACCGAAGATGTGTCCTAAGATACAAGAGAAGACCCCTATGTACCGAGAGGTATGGCATCGAGAAGACCCCATGTACGAGAGGTATGGCATCCTAAAAGAAGAAGTTGATAAATTCTCGCTAACGGAATCATCATGAAGGTAGTCTACTCTCAATGGGTGTCCAACCCATCTTGGTTAAGAAGGTCTACTCTAATTGGGTGTCCAACCCCATCTTCGGTTAAGAAGAACAACCACAAGTGGAGAGTATGCATAGACTTCTCGACTGAACTAAGCATGCCCCAAAGCACTTCTCTCTATCGTGCATCGGCCCATTCTGTCGGTTACAAGTAACTAAGCTCGTGAGACCTATTCGTTACAACCGGATCCTCATGTTCACGGTGACAAGGAACACACCTTGTTCATAACGACTAGGGTCCATCATGTTCTAAGATGATGCTCTTGGCATCGAAGAACATCGGAGAACCTTACCAAAGATTGGTGAATTGCATGTTTGTAGAACAAATCGAAAAACACCGTGTCGTCTACATTGATGACATGCTCGTAAAGAGTGTATCGACAAAGATCATATCGAGACACTGGAGGAGATATTCAAAATTCTCTGCAAATACGGATGAAGCTCAACCTCCTAAAGTGCACTTTTGGAGTCGCTTATGAAAAGGTTAGTGGCCTTAAATCAATTCATATCGAAAGCAACCGATGGTGCCAACCCTTCTTCAAAGTCCAAAAGGAAGAAGAGGTTTGAATGGACAGAGAAATATGAGAGTGCCTTTTAGGAACTTAAGACACTCTTAGGTAAAGCCCCATTATTATCCAAGCTAAAAACTCAGAAATATTGTTGATCTACCTAGTAGTAACTAAAAAGTGAGCTCGGACTAATCGAGAAGAGGGCTCACAACTATTAGTCTATTATGTG
>CM042671.1:12840529-12862966 GCA_023638005.1 Forsythia suspensa | reverse complement strand
AGAAGAATGGCACTATGTGTGTGCATTCTGTGTGTATGTATTATGTATATGTATATATATAAGGTTAAAACGTGTGTGTGAGATAGAGATAGAGAGAGAGAGAGAGAGGTGTATGTATATGTATATGTATATGTGTGTGTGTCAGTTGGAGAGAGAGAGAGGGGGAGGTGTATGTATATGTATATGTGTGTGTGTGTCAGTGTGTGTGAGAGAGAGAGATGTGTATGTATATGTATTATATATTTAAAATTTATTGGTTGAAAATGTGAGAGAGAGAGAGAGAATGTTTATTTTTAATTCAAAATCTCATTTGTGGTGCTCAATTTGATAAATTAAAAAATAAAGTAATTGCATGAATAAATGTTTAAGTAAGGTTTTATTTATTTTTTTTAATATAATAATTGCATAATTTAGGAAAGGAAGGTTCATAATTCAAGAATATAGAAAGTATTTATTAGAGCTTTTGCTCTCTTTTTTTTTATTTGTCATATATTTGACTTTATTTTAAGTTTTTTCTTACGTAGTATTGGAGGCGAAATCATAGTAGCATGCCACGTTAGTGCATAACGTGTCAATTTCTAAGCGTCAATAGCATAGGCGGTGCAAATCTTAAACCTCCTCTAAGCCACTGAACTTCAATTTAAATTTCAAATCTCGTCGAGACGATCTCGAAAACATATTATAATAGAAATTCGAGTGCAGTATATGAAATCTATGTCCGTTTCTTTAAAGAATCACGATTACAATCCGCCAGCGTCCGGATGAGCGTAGCTAAGTCCTCTATGCCATCGGTTTGTTAGCATGCAATTCTTTTTTTTGAATCATTAGTCCGCAATTCAAATTGGGGAATATTCAAAGAAATAGAGAATGAGGCGATCTTGAAATGGTTTTAGATCTGCAGCCTATCTAGTCTCACAAATTGAAATTGAGTTGTACTAAACAATTTTTAGCATTATTACGAACTTGTATCGAATTATATTTCACTATTATATAATTTTCTTGTTGTTTGATAAGTTACGTATTTATTAAAAATATTTTTACATTATTTTTTTACAAGCATCGGCCAACGTCCGCCCTATCTGAACTTCAACCCTAGATCCGCCCCTGGACACAACATATCTATTTTTGAGATTTTCTTTTCTATGTGTTGTAAAAAATTTATTATGTAAGTCCTGATTTTGTATTTCTGTTTTTATTTTACTTGATGAATATAAACATAAGGCACACTAGTCATAAATTATTGATTTCTCTCCCATCAGTTTGTATCAGGGATAGAAACTAGATGGAGGTGGTGATGAGCAAGTGTAAATATTTATGTGTGTGTGTGTGTGTGTGTGTGTGTGTGTGTGTTTATATATATATATATATATATATATATATATATATATCATTTTTTTAAGATAGTGTCTTCAACTCAAATTTTAAAAGATCTTTTAATATTTATGAATTTGATTAGATTTCATACATTTGAAAAGAGTTCTACAAAATTTATAAGATTTCAACATAATTGAATATATTATAGAGTTCAATAGATTCTTAAGGATTTCTATAGATTTGTGGTCTTTTTATTAAAAATAGTATTTTTATATTATTTTTAGGATAAATTTAATTAGTGTTCTTCATTTGTAGTTGTATCTTGATTATTAAATCTTGGCGTCCATCACCTCAACTTTTTATATAATAAGCAGTCAATGCCCTTATGTAAAGGCATTGACTGCTAATTATATAAGGGCATAAGGGCATTGGCTGCTAATTATATAAAATGTTGAGGTGATGGATGCTAAGAATTAAATAATAAGGATACAAGTGCAAATAAAGTTAAAGATTGGGGACACTAGCTATAATTTACCCTTAATTTTATTCCAAATAGTTCAAAATGACTGTCCTACATAAAAAAAAAAATATTTTGAGTAGAATTTTGGAAAGAAAAAAATCCTTAGAACATTTCTTCATTTTTGAATAAAGAAAATTGACTAAAGAGCAACGCGTCTAGAAAAAGATCGAAATAAAGATTAATTTTCACTTTCTTTATACTTGTCTTTTTTTTATAAATTTCATCTTTCATATTCGATACTAAAAGATGTATATTTATGATTCTTTATCTTCCAAAATTAGTTGTTTAATCTTCTTGTATAAAACATTATTTTATTGCTCAAAAAGATTATTTGCAGGTATTGGAATTGACAAATAAATCTTTCAAAGTTCAAAAAAGAATTTTGGTACTATTTTGATTTTATAGTCCTTGAACTATATGGTATTACACTAATTATATAATTAATATTTACTAATACATTATTTGTATTCTTCAACCCAATTGTTTGGTTCAATGAATGGTCATGGAGCATCAAGAATTAAATTTTAAAAACGATGTTTGACAATTATAAAAAAAAAAATACTAGAGTTCAATAAAAAAAACTTGGCACAAATAGAAGAGAGATGTGAGAGGGAATAGAAGGATTGAAATTTTGAGGAGTGAGGCTAGAATTCTTAAAGAATTTGGTATTTCTATTTTTGGGCTTGGAATCCATGCAAATTTGTTTAAATCTTCTAATTAAGGAAATCTTTAGAAATCCACTAATTATTGATGACATCAAAATTTCTAAAGAATTTATTTAAATTCGAGTTGAGGGTACATAAATTTTATTAGAATCTATTAAAATATAAGTCGTGTACACCTAAATTTATATGAATTTTTAAAAGTTATTCAAATTTGAGTTCAGAACACCCCAAGTCATTTTTCTTTATGTGGTGATGGTGGTGACTTGCGATTTGGTTGGAATGGTGTAATGTGGGTTTGGAGAAGATGATATTAATTTTTTAATTGTTTTAAGTGAAAAGTGGTAAAAAATGAAAATGTTCAAAATCTATTTGCATTTTTGAAAATGTTAGGAACCTCAACTGTAAGTTTTTCATTTCATTTTCCTTTTTACAATTTTAGTTTATTTAAGTTGAAAAGAAAAATTGTCAAAAAGGACCATCTATGTCAATCATTAAAAGGCTATGGATGATAGGTACGAATAACATTGAACGAAGACGAAATTGTAACAAGAATGGTAACCCTGAGTGTAATTTACTACTCCTTCCATCCCAAATATATAGGCTGATTGCAACAAGAATGGTAACCCTGAGTGTAATTTACTACTCATTCCGTCCCAAATATATAGGTTGATTGAGTTTTTTACACAGATTAAGAATGTTATTGAAAAAGTAAATTTTATCAATAGTTTTCCTAATTTACCCTTATTTAATGAGTATTATTTAATGTACAATTTCAAGATTAAGTTAAGAAAAATGATTATAAATAAGCAAATTAAATAAGGGTATTTTAGTAAATGAACAAAAAAAACATTTCAAAAATAGAAACAAGCCTATATATTTGGGATTAGAGAAAAATGAAATGTGGCCTATATATTTGGGACGAAGGGAGTATTATTTTTAATAGGGTAATTATATTGAGACATATAGCTGGTTTATTACTACATTTTAATTGCATTGAAGCTCTTCAACCTTTGCTCATTATCGTATTTACATCTCTAACTTTTTTGTTCAAAATTTATCATCAACATTCAATAATTAGCACATCTTGTCATTGATATTTGTTTCTAACTAAATATTCTACTAGCGTGCTTTGAAATGAGATGCGAATATTTTGTCAAATGGAGGACTCAAGTCTCGTCTTTTTAACTTTTTTTCCTTTGTTCCAATTAATAAAACATTCGTGTGACTTAAAAAACAAATTCTATAAGAAAAAGACTCTTATACCCTAGTGGTGGAAGGTTGGAACAAAGAAACAAGTGGTTTTCGTTAATTGGGACCCAAGTGCAACAAAGTTAAAAAATTTGAGATACATTAGGTAGAGGTTGGGACCTACTTGCACCAATTATCAAAGGTTGGTGACAAATAGGTGAAATTTTTCAAAAAACTTATTACATTCTAAATAGGGATGGTAAAATTAGCACTTCTACTAGTTCCAAACGTGGCGGGGACTGGGAACATGGTCCCCATACCAAATAACCCCAGCTATAAAAATTTTCATTTATTCTATTTTATTTTATGTTTTACCATTTAAATTGAAAAATAAAAAAATTTAAAAATTAAATAAACAGGTAAATGAAAATATTTTAATCTCAATCCTATCCAAACTTTTGAAAATTTCTGGCAGGGAAGGGACGTTGAGGGTCGCCTGGGTCTACCCTGCCCTATTTCCATCTCTAATTCTAAAGGGGTTAACAATGTGGCTATCCAATCTTTCCACATTGTCTCAATTTCGTCCATAATAAATCTAAGTAGCATGTATCATCCCAACCTTTCACTAATTCATGCAAATCCTCCCCACTGATGACTTTGTCTAGACCTGTTGTTACGTGAGCCAGGTGTATTGCACGTGACCTTTTAGCCAAATGGCAATTTCGTCAAGGCACTTATACTTTTTTGCTTCCCACATTGACTAACCTTTCATTTCGTGTTGATAAAAAATATATTTGCACTGAAAACGCAACACTTTTGTGCAAAAACTCTATTGACGATGCCCTAACTCTATTGGTCGTGGAAGAGAGAATAAATTTAGGGTAAAAATTAGGGTTCCTGAGATATCAGTCACTCATCTAAGATGTGACTTTCTTTTGTCACTCATCTAAGTATCAATGGACCATAAGAAATGTTTAAACTTCAGAGAATCCGGAATTCCTACACATCACAATAAGTTTGTACAAATATGTGTTAAATACTTTTGGTATTGCAAAAAATTTTGAAGACATTTTCTGAGTAGTAATTTGTGCTTCTCTAAAAAATAATTATTTTTGTGTCGTAAGCAGAAGATGACACTGCACTAATTACAATGAAATGCTTCCATGGGGTTGCTTTTTATAGAGAATGAAGAACGTGTTCTACGCCAATGGAAAGGTATGTTACATTGACATGATTGATTTTGGTAACTTATCTAGGTTTGAATTAGACCATATTGCTAAAACCCTATGGTTTTCTCCACCGATGGTTTACGTGTATAGGAGGCCTAAATTGAATATCACCAGCGGGCTTATGAGATTGATGATTGATGAAGACATATTGGGATTGCTTAATGACCTTAGCAATTCTAGAACTATCAATATTTATTTAGTTCACCACCACCACCAAGACGCCTTAGATCACTTTTGACAAACAATTAGATATTACTAAATTCGATGATAGTTTCGAACATTATGTGATGAAAATGAACTTAGGAACACAAATTGAGCCAATTTTTGAAAAGGTTGAAGCAGAATGTAATCAATGTATTTTTGAAGTTGAAGAAGAAGTAAGTTGTTCGATAAACATCATAGAAATAATTGATAAAGGAAGGAAAGCCCTAATTTATGGTTCATGGCCTTGAAGTGATTTTATTGTCATTTGTAACAGTAACTATGAACACGAAGTCCCGTAAGTATAGTGGACACTTATAAACATGTTTGAACTCTTCTACATTGTACTAGATATCTATATATTTTCAAAGAAAGCACATTAAAAGCATAAAGTGTCCCCTAACATGTGTGGATCACTACCCTTGTTGCGAAGTCTGATAGCTAGTTGAATGCAGTCGCAAGGAAACACTACATGGTGAGCAAATTGTGGAAATATTTTAGCATGCAATAATGATGTCCAACAAACCTAGTGGAATAATCATAAAATGATATATGTCACATCAAATAAACATCTTCGAGTTACACGTCTCCTTCACAATAGATAAAAGATGATATGAGAAGGAGGGTAACCATAACAAATAGTACTACAACTTATGATAACATTTAAACCACGGTCTTGGATATGTACTTTAACTTTGAGCGTCTAATTTCAAAAGATAAATTACAATGAAAACACTTCCAAAATACATGTCCAATGTTCATGTTATTTTTGACATCCAAATGTGTCAATAAATCAATAAAACAGTTGAAGTAACATGGTCTTCTTTTCCCCTTAGTTAGCTAGAAATATCGGTATTCTTGTCTTTCGACACAACCTATATTGGAGAAGCTCCAATCATTAACAATATTAGCATAAACATGCATGAGTAATTAATGTCAAGAAAAATACATGGCTAAGTGGTATCATAATATTCAACCCACTCCCAACCCAAAATATGTATTAAAGCCCAAATTTCAAAAATTTATAGACTCCTTAGTCTTGTAATTCTTTTTAACTAGAATCTATAGACTTCTTGTAATTCTTTTTTAACTAGAATCTATCCTTATATTCTCCTTATTTTGAAAACAAACTCTAAATTTTAACAAGAAAATTATACAGATGGGAAATCCATTCTATTAAAGAATTTTTGTTTGACTTATTTTAATTGTCTAAAAGATTTTTTCAATTTTATGATTGGTAAACTCGACTATGTTGTTATTCTCTCCGTCCCATAAAGATGGGTTTACTTTTTTATTCATCTGTCCTAAATTATAGTCTACTTTCCTAATTGATGGTATAGTTAATTTCTTATTTTTCTAATATGTGTCTTGTTATCCCTACTATAATTTCTTACATCTAATGTGTCTTGTTATCAATAAATATGAACAAACATTATATTATTGTAGGGATATATTAGAAAAAATCATAAGATTAATTTATTGTTCCAACTATGTTAATTAAATTTTCTTAATTTATGAAAAAATATAAATAATCTTATTTTTATGGGACGGATGTAATATTGCACTATGCTGAATTACAACATTGAAGAGAATGTGTAATGTCTTAGCCCTAGAGGAAAGAGACGTACCTGAAATTCAAAGTTTCCCAATTTCCAATGTTCTTCTCGTATGACCTTTGCTGAACTCACAAGAGAAGTGCTACATTCACACAGCTCGATTTCTTTAAGAGTTGGAATTTTTCCAATTCGAGAAGGGATCTCCACCAAGTTGTAGCAGTACCTAAGACTTAGGTGTTGGAGGCTTGGTAAATGTGTTTCATCAACTTTCCAGTGCTCTAGATCAGTCATGTGTATGAGCAGCAATTTTAATCGACGAAACTCTCCATCGTTTGTTTCCCACACAGGGCCTTCGAATGCATGAAATTTGAGTTTCAGCACTTCAAGATTGGACAATGAACCAACAGCAGTCATATTTTTCCATGATATTCTACAACCACTCAAAGTTAACCTTTTGAGTTTTTGAGGGAAAGCAAACATCACCGGTAGAGGATCCTGATATTTTAAATAAGACTTGGCAAAAAAGAAGCATTTCAATATTTCAAGTTGATGCAGATACACAAAATTGTCAAAACAATAGGATGACCACTTAGTTTGCCCATCATGCTCGAACGAAATGACCAATTTCTTTAGGTTCGGCATCATATCATGGACCTCCTTTGTCCATCTGAAATTTATCACGTTGCCAAAGTGTTTGTAGATTTTCCAAGGAAACAATATTTCTCCCCATCAGTGCATCTGTAGGATGAGGCATGTAACTTCTCACGAACAAGAGATGCCTCAATAGTGCCATCTTCCAGATTTTTGGTGATAGGAATGATGTATTAAAGATTGATCTGAATTTGCCTGGATTAACAATTAACGTCTCAAGATTGCAAAGTTTGGCAATTGACGCAGGAAACCTATGCTTCATCCAGTAGGTCAAAGCAATATACCTCAAATTAACCAGTTCTACTATTTCAACTGGGAACTCTTCGAACCTTATTGTGAGCGCATCTAATACTCTCAGCAGCCGAAAATTTGTGATAAAATGTATATCATTTAGGCTATTGCGAAAAAAGAATGTAACAGAGCGGACACGCAAATCACGATTGTTTCCAAGTGCAAATTTGGGGATTTGATTCTTCAAATCTGTAAGAATACTTACTTGCCGAAGATTATCATGGACCCCTGGAAGATAGTCAACATCCGAATTAAACTTCTCCTGCTTAGATTTCATCAGGCAGAAGTATCTCACTGAATCATGTATGCTGCAGGTTTTGATTTCTCCACTATAACTCCACTGACCAACCACAATCAGATTTCTATCAACAAGATCTTTTAGATACTCCTCTGCCACCTCTTCCAAGCTTTTTGATCTATCTGGCTATATAAATCTATTGGCAACCCATAACTTGGTGAGTTTGGATATGCGGATCTCATAATCTCCAGGGAGAACACCCATATAAAGAAAACATGCTCTCAAATGATGGGGCAATTGGTTATAAATGAAAACTATAAAGTCCAGGATGTTTTAATCTGTATTCCTTGAAGAACGTAAATTTCTTGCGACGTACTTCCAATAATCTAGTTTCTTCTTGGCTTTGTAGAGTAGACCACCGATCAAGACAAATACAAGTGGAAGTCCTTTACACTTCCCTGAAATCGCCCTTCCCATATTTACTAGTTGAGGAGGACATTCTTTTTCCCCAAACACCATCCTCTGCAGCAGTTTCCGACTTTCCTCTACAGATAGAGATCTCATGTGGTAACAATGGAAAACACGACTAGCATGCCGAGCCACCCGTGGTTCTCGAGTAGTCAAAATTATTCTACTTCCATTATTGCTATCCGGAAACAAATTTTTGACTCTATTCCATGTCTTGATCTTCCATACATCGTCCATTACAATGAAAAATCTTTTGTCCTTCAAACTTTTGGATACATTTTCAGCTAATTTTTCAGTGCTCTCTTCACGTGATTCATAATTGAGGCCTTTTATGGAATTTAGAAGCTCTTTGAGTACTTCTTGCTCCCGATATTCTTGAGACACCGTTACCCACGAACATCAAAACGATAGGCAGTAAACTCGTCATAAAACTTTTTCGCCAGTGTAGTCTTGCCAATGTCTCCCATCCCAACAATTGAGACGACAGTAAGTTTAGAGTAAGGTTTTGTGAGTAGCTTCCAAAATTTCATAAAATCATCTCCCATTACAACATTGTTGTTTGTGGAACGAGATTTTGATGAAGCAACAGGCAAATAGTTTCTTGGTAGCAGAACTTCTATTTCGTTCCTTTCCCTCATCTTCACAACCTCATCTGAAATGGAATTGAGTACTAAAATTATCTTTTGTAAGCTCTCAAATTTCTGGTCCAATTCTGAGAAGATCAGATTGGACATGTGGGATTCAATTATATCTTCGGCTTTATATGCTACTGATTCTTCCTTCCAAACCTCTAAGTTTGTCACTATTTTGCGGTGAAGAAACATCCAGAAAAGACAACAAGGAGCTAACCTTTTCATGGAGCGATCTCATGATGATTTGATGTTGCTCTGTTTGATCATCGGGATGCAGGATTTGGTCTAGTGTTTGGTTAAGTGAAAGTAGAGATGCATAAGCCATCTACAATCTCTTCCCAGGGCAAAAGGATCTTAGCTTGTGTTTGGTTTAGATTAAAAACCGTTTTTGGTTTTTTTCAGCCGTAATTTATGACTTTTCAACCCATTTTTAACATGAAAAGTCAACAATTTCAACTCAAATAAACTACTTTTGGTTTATAAACTGTTTATAATCTCTATCAAACGCACTCTTAGGCAATTATGTGCAATGATAGTCTAGTTATGTTAATTGGAAGTCAATGATGAATCCATTTATGTAGTAATAATTTTGTTTGCTATGTTAGTGTCATGGATAGAAATTTGCAAATAAATTTGAATTCACAAAGGTCAATCCATCAAAACAGGCCACACATGAAACTAGACCTGATGGCCAACCCCATTTTTATGGGGTAAAAATATAATTAGCCGGGATTCAACCCGTTGGTCCAACTTGTCTAAATTTTTTTTAAATAATTTTTTATACAATCTAATATATTACATCAAATACAATCTTAGATAAATTTAGACTATATATTTTGAGATTTTTAAAGAGATTAATTTATAAAATTGGAGCTCTCATGTATTAGTTAATAGATAAACGTCAATTTTCTTTCAAAAATAATAATTTTTTTTTGTTAATTGTAAAGTATTTGTAAACACTTTTTAAAAAAAAAAATACAAATATTAAAAACATGTTAGTTTTATTGTATTGAAATATAAGCATGTTTGGCTTAAATTAAAAAGTTTACTTATAAGTAAATTTAAAATAAATAATTTACTTGTCACACCAAATATATTTTGGATTGAAACTTAAATTAAACTAAATTTTAATTAAATCTAAACAATTTTATGTTGGATCCTGAGATTTTTGGACTAATGTTTATTGGTGACTTTGGCTTAAATCATTTTAGATTGATATTATTTGAATTATGTATTGTGGCTATTCACAAAATAAGTTAGAGTGCGTTTGATAGAGATTATAAACAGTTTATAAACCAAAAGTAGTTTATTTGAGTTGAAATTGTTGACTTTTCATGTTAAAAATGGGTTGAAAAGTCAAAATTACTATTTGAAAAAAACCAAAAACGGTTTTTAATCTAAATCAAACACAAGCTTATTAGTGTTAAGGAGCAAAAAAAAATCAAAATCGGGTCGGAACAACTAGCCCGCGGGCTAGATAGGCCGGGCCATCTTGGCTGGTTATATTTGGGCGGTGCCAATCCAACCCAAAAAAAAAGTGGGCTACATGGGCGGGCCGATTTTGCCACCTCTAGTCATGGACGTTGTAACTAGCTAGTGCTACTAACATTCCCATATGTTCATTATAATTCAAAGTAATATGAAGTGTATTGAAAATAAAAGAAGAAAAATAGCCAAGAGGGGAAAATCAAAAATAGAAAGAAAGATGTTGAATGAAAAGTTAAGAGAAATGAACACGGTTGAAATTTGGTTCATGTTGTTGATTTTTGGTTTTAGTTTACATATTATATTGTTATTTCAGAAGGCAATGCTCATATCGATATAGTTTAGAGCATCTCTGGGGCTTTCATAGATTGTTAAAATAAATTTGCGACATAAGCAAAAATAGATATATTTAAAAATTCTTCTCCAATGCAATTTGACGGGGACTGTATCAAGTTTGATGTGACAAAGAAAAAAACAGAGATTGTAGAGTTTCGTTAGACATTGATTTAGCAAAATTTATATTTTTCTTTTCAAATTTATATTTGCTATCCAAATTTAGTGAATGTTGGGCAGTGCTAAAATTATTTTTAAGTACTTATAAGTTGTGAGTCATATAAAATGCATAGATAATAAGTGGATAGTAAAATCATGCCTCATACAAAACAATTCATAGAATGTATTGGAGATACTCTTACAATTCTAACCATTCTCATATGCATATTTACATGTTTGGAGAATGTGAATATTCTTTAAAAATTAAAAACTTAATTATTATGTTATATCCTTTAAATAATACAAGTTTCTTATTGAATTATGATATTTAAGCAAATTTTAAAAAGTATAGAAATACTTATTTTTTGTACAACAAGTTAGACAAGTGATATTGTTGGGATAAAATAAACTTTATGATTGAAATTGTCGTACCTCCTACGCACACATAGTAGAACTAGTAAAAGTTATGGTGGCATGGTTTTACTGGGCGCCTTTCTTTCTAGCACAAAAGGACACCGTGCGGCGATGAGTCGACTCCTCTCGACTACCTTCCGCCTTTTCTCGATCGATTCAACAAATTAAAGACATCTTAGCAAGAAGATTTGAATCTGCTGAAAATAGCTTGATCATTGATTGACTTAAAGCGAAGAAATTACAATTGATGGTGCAGGGTCAACACGAGTAAGCTTGACAAGACTTCAAATACCAACTACCTCCTATAATAGCTTAAGTGACAAAAACCTAAGTTACATGAGTAGACATCAAAAGTCGAAGAATCATAACGGAAAATAACCTATTACAAACTAACGGAAATAACAACAAGAAAGTAATATTTACAATGTCTTGGTGAAGTTGGGCAGCTGCGGTCGCAAAAATTTGTCGTCGAGGCTAAGTATAGTGCGTCCCGACATTCTCCCCATTTGATTTGGCGGCGTCCTCGGTGCCATCTTTGCTAGATATTCTTCAAATAGAGGTTTGAAGGCTCCAAGGTCTTTAACTCTTTCCCAAGTATTCTCATCGCCATCGCATCCGCTCCATTTAATTAAGTACTCTCGATGATCTTTTTTGGAAGCTCGAGTAACTCGGTGATCAATAATAGCTTTGACAATCCTTTTACCTTTTCTTCACTTCAAATGTAGGTCGCTTTGGCTTATTTACGGATGCATCCTCCTTATCACGCAAAATATGGTTTGAGTGCACTAACATGAAGGACATTGTGAGTTTTGCACCATGAAGGAAGTTCAATTCTGTAAGCGACTCTTCCAATCTGCTTCATGATGGGTAATGGCCCGATATATTTCGGCATCAATCGAGAATCTATCCATCTTATTACCTTATCTTTGGCGTTTGTCGAGAGAGTTTCACCATCACCAAATCTCCCACATTGAATTCTAGGAAAGCGGCATTTCGATCGGTGACCTTTTTATCTGGTTTCGTGCTTTCTCAAGATAACTCCGAGCAATTTCGATATTTCGTTTCCACTCTTGAGAGAAGCCCTTTGCTTGAGGAACTTGGTACTTTGATCAATATCTGATGATGAGGGAGTGTGATTGTTTGCCGAGAACAATCTCAAAAGGGCCCTTATTGGTGGAAGAGCTCTTTTGGGCATTGAAGCAAATCGAGTCGCATCCAAAAGTTTTACCAGCTTTTTGCTGAAGTAGAGATAAAGTGTCGAAAATATTCTTCCAAAGATAGAATTGAACCGCTCCGTCGTCCGTCGGCCAGATTGTGGGTGAAAACAAGAACTCATGTTCAAAGTTGAACCGAGGAGTTTGAACAACTCGATCCAAAATGTGCCGTTGAATCGAGGGTCTCGATCACTAACTATATCTTTAGGCAACCTTGAAGATTTGGTGTGCTTGAAGAAGAAGCGGCGGTCTCTTCAATGGATACATACTTAAATGCTGCGATAATTGTTACATATTTTGATAAACGGTCCACCACGGCGATGATAGTGCTAAGATCTCCAACCTTTGGCAAGCTAACAATGTAGTCCATCGATACACTCTCGAATGGTCTAGTTGGGACGGGAAGGGGCTCCAGTAAGCCCGCCTTCTTCTGATGATCTGGCTTATCCTGTTGACAAACTAGACAAGTTTTCACATAAGTCGCAATGTCATCCCTCATTTGCGGCCAATTATATGCCCGCTGCAACAGAGCAGAAGTGCGTTCCTCTCCCTAATGTCTGGCCCAAAGCGTGTCGTGGCATTCTTTGATTAAGGATCTCCTCAAATCTCCACCCTTTGGAACATAGAGGCGGTTTCCCTTCGTCTTCAATAAGCCCTCATCCAACCAGGCTGCCGAGTTTTCCCTTCTTGATGAGGTCGACCAAATACATTGTTGCGGGGTCCTTCTCCAGAAGTGCCCGTATTTGGTCCCTTGTGGTTGTAGTAACATTGCTCCTCGAAGAGCCGCCATTGAGCAGATAGAAGCTAAGTCATTTCGCCGATCGAGTGCATCTGCTACATGATTGCTAGATCCGGCCCGATACTCCAATACAAAGTTGAACTCGAAAGAAGTTCTTGCCAACGAGCTTTCGCTTGCTTGAAAGTTTCGGTTGAGACATGAAGTGACTCGCGGCGAGATTGTCTGTCTTTACAATGAAAGGAGACCCAATCGAGATAGTGACGCCGATATACACGAGGCGGTGGACCACGCGCTAATAACTTCTTTTCATGCGCCGAGTAATGACGCTCTCGCATTATTCGACTTTTCGACTCTCATATGCCAACGCCCTTCTTGCATAAGGACTCCTCCTAGAGCAAAATCAAGCATCGGATCGCACTTCAAAAGTTTTAGCCATATCCGGTAAGGCCAAAACCGGATCCGTCCACATAGACTCCTTCAATTTTTCAAAGGCGACTTGGCATGGTGCCGACCACTCCCAAGCTTTCTCCTTCTTGGTTAATTCGGTTAACTGCGGTGCGATTTACGAATACCCTTTCACAAATCTTCGATAGTAGTTGGCCAACCCAAGGAACGAGCGTACATCATGTACATGCCTTGGCGGTTGCCAATCTTTGATAGCCTTAACCTTTTACTATCCATGCGGACTTTTCCTTGCTCAATAATGTGGCCCCAAAAAGTTGATCGAGTGCGGGCAAATGAACATTTTGATGGTTTCGCATAAAGTTCATTCTCCGTGAGTCGATTAAGAACTTTTCTCACATCTTTGAACATGCTCCTCCGAGTCTCGCTATAAATTACGATGTCATCCAAGTACACCACCACGAAATCATCTAGAAACCCGTGAAGTACCTGATTCATCATCGTGCAGAAGGTTGCGGGAGCATTTGTCAATCCAAAAGGCATAACTTTGAATTCAAATGCCCCATATCTAGTTACCACTATAGTCTTCACTTCATCTCCTTCTTTGATCCGGACTTGCCAGTATCCAGACCTTAGATCAATTTTTGTGTAGTACTCGCCGGCTCAAGCTGCCGAGAAAGCAATCGCCACTAAGCGGAATTGGATAACTATTTTTCACCGTAATTTTGTTCAAGTGCGTAGTCACAAAGACATCCGAAGAGAACCGTCGGACTTTTTCGAAATAGAGGCGGAGCTCCATATGGCGATTTCGCAGGCACAATAATCCCACTATCCAGCATTTCAGCCAATTATTTCCTAAGCTCTTCTAGCTCAGGTTGAGCCATGCGATAGGGGCGCTCTGGTAGGAGGCTTGGCACCCAGAATAAGCTCGATTTCATGATCAATAGCGCTCCTTGGCGGTAATCTCCTTGGCAATTCTTCCGGTATAACATCCTCGACTTCCTATAAAAGTCTTCTAACAGGTTTTGGGATAGGGCCAGTTGCTTGCTCAATCTCTTCCAGATGAAGAGTACACAGAAACGAATGTTCATTTCGCTTGAAGCCCTTACTGAACTGCATGGCTGAGATGCTCTTCTCACCCATTTTCCCAACTAGTGTGGGGATGACACGGAGGCTTGCTCCCCATCATCATCAAAGAATCGTAAAGCGGTACTGCGCGCAGTCTCTCAGTATCCAGAAGGAACTCCAATCCTAAAATCGACTTGAAGTCATCCATCCGAATCTGCAGACAAATTAGTCCTCCCTTTAAAAGGACCAACTTTAATAAGCACGGATTTGGCTACTCCAGCAATCGGTTGAGCAACTGAGTTGATTGCCTTGACCTTTCTACTACCTTTCTCCAGCACAAACCCGAGGCGCTCTACTTGGGATGTGCAAGGTAGTTATGAGTAGCCCCGGTATCTACCATGGCCTTGATTGGTTTCCCATTGATCTTCACATCAATGTACATCAAGCCTTTAGCCTTACAAACACGAAGTTTCGGCACTTCTTTTTCCACTATTTTCTTAGATACATCGCCCTTTTCAATCACTCGGTGCGATATTGTGCTACATCGGTATGAAAATGCCCCAACGACATCCTCATCATCTTCAGAATCAGCTTCGCAATGACTGCTAGCCTGCGGAACGTGTTGCTTCGAACTTGATGCTCTACTTGTCAGTTGGCTCAATGCATTTACAAATTGTTTCTGTGGGCAATCCTTCACCCTATGAGGCCCACTGCATAAGAAACATCCATCCTTTCTAGGGGCCGTACTAGATTTGCTCTCCAGAGCCTTTCTTTTGTTCCAGTTGTTGCCCTGATGGTTACCCTGATAGCTACCCTGATGGTTACCTTGATAGCCACCATGATGGCCTCCTTTATGGTGAGAATAGTGTTCTCTCCCATTTGAGTTTGATGTGGGCTTGAAGGATCTATTTCCTCCTCTCGGGATTGGCTATTAACTTGCAGCCCTCCTTTTCGGGTTTCGATTGATAGTCCATCAAGCACTCGGCAGCTCCATGCCGTGCTCACATCGCCCACTATACATCTTTGGAGTTGGTTCCCGCCCATGGTTTCAGCCCTTCCATGAAAGTGAAGAGCTTTTCCTTTCGAGACATGTCTCGGATGTCCAAAGATATGCCCCGAAAAGGTTTTCACATAGTCCCGAATGGAACCAAGTATGTTTGATTCTTGTAGTGCCCATCGGACTGATATTCCACATTCTCTCGGAAAAAGCGTGTTCGATCGCTTCCTTAAGAAGTTCCCATGTGTCTATCTCGGGCCTGTTGGCTGAATATCAAGATATTTTGTTCGCCACCATAGTTTTGCATCTCCACCCGAGATACATGGTAGTTGTCGTCACCCTTCTTGCCCCGTCTTCAATATTGGCGGCGAAGAAAGTATTGTTCCATGTCAAACAAGAAGTTCTCAACTTCTTTCGGCGTCAGGCCGCGCCCTACCATAGGTACGTGGTTACGGAATTTTGAGCCTAGGTGCATACTCTTGTGTAGGGATTGCCCATTGCCAACTACTGCGTTGAAGTATTCATGCAATCGAAGTCTCATGGCTTCTATTTCTTCCCGAGATCGAAAAGTATTGCATGAAGATCGATCATCGCCGAGCACATCATTCGACTCTCATCCGGTGGATGTTCGATTCGCGGATATACTTGCCTCATTGCCTCGACCTTTTCCTCAAAGGGTCTCTCGGCGTCACATAACCTAGTACTTTGCCCATCGAGCGCATCCAAGCGCGCTTAGTACTCTTTTGTGATCCACCACCTCAGTGATGTGTGATGCATTCGGTTCCATTGCTTTCTACTCGTGTGTCTTGAGCCGCAGCTCTGATACCAACTTTCACGGGGCGCCTTTCTTTCTAGCACAAAAGGGGCACCGTGCGGCAGTAGTCGACTCCTCTCGACTACCTTCCACTTTTTCTCGATCGATTCAACAAATTAAAGAAAAATTAGCAATAGAAGATTTGAATGCGCTGAAAATAGCTTGATCATTGATTGTGAAAGTAGTAAATTACAATTGATGGTGCGGGGGGTCAACACCAAGAAGCTTGACAAGACTTGAATACCAACTACCCCTGTAATAGCTTAAGTGACAAAAACTTAAGTTACATGAGTAGACATCAAAAAGTGAAGAATCATAACGGAAAATAACCTATTACAAACTAACGGAAATAACAACGGAAAGTAATATTTACAATGTGCGGCCGAAGTTGGGCAAGCTCATACCGCAAAGGTCGTCAGGAGGCTAAGTATAGCTGCGGGTCCTGACACATAGACATATGACAAGTCAATTGATTATGCTTTTCAGAGCTTTGGATTCGTTGCATGTTTAGTACGTACACCAACTAATACACTTTATTGTTAATTAATTCATGAATTATTGATTAATATAATAGGTCGGCTGCTTAATTTGTCACTAAACTTGTAGAGTAGTTTTACAATTATTGAACTTTATTTTTTTCTTAATTGCATTCAGTCTACCACTATCTTTGGAAAGAAATGAAATTACATGCTCGTATGATGGACGACGATGGGACTTAAAAAGTCCGCTAATTCATTGATTTTGTCGTACAAATTGGCAAAAATGTTGATTCTTCTAAAATGGTGTTTTATGAAGGCAGTGATTTTTAGAAGAATAAGTATTTTTGTCACTATGAATGACAAATCAATACAATAACGGACTTTTGAATTCACACGATCATCCGGCACTTATGTTACTTTAGAATTTCAACAATTGAAGTATTATGTGTGAGCAATAATTTAAATTTAGTTCAAGTTCGAGACCACTAATAATTGTGGTGTAGAGATTGATGTTTCACTAGTGAAGGTTGAATGCTTGAGTCACACCTATCATGTTATATGCATAAAGATGTATCTTTGAGTAATGCATTTGTGACTTTAATTATACTAAAATGTGTGTGGGCATGTTATAGATTTTCTTATTGAATTGTATGAATTGCATTTTAGTTGTTGGAAAATGAAGGGTTCTTTGAGTTATATATAAAGAATAATGATATTTGTTGGAACTCTTCAACGATTCAATTGCACTAGAAGTATGAACTTATACATAGTACAAAGTAATTCAAAAACTATCAATATTATCAACAAGATAAGTTGAAGATCCTAATGTTGTTACAAGTGACAAGTCTTAGTTATCTTAGTTATTACTCCTACGCAAACTTGGTATGGGTGAAAGCCAAAGTCCAAGTTTGATCTTAAGACCATCAAAAAGTGAGTGTTAGAGGCTTGGTGAAGATGTATGCGAGTTTCACGGAGGATGAAACAAAAGAGGTGATAAGAATACTAAGGGCAACTTTCTCTCGAACAAAGTGATAATCAATTGCAATATGTTTTGAGCGAGCATGGAAAACCGGATTCAGAGACATTTGAATGCAGAGATATTATCACAAAATAAGACGAGGCTTGTCCTGATAAATACCAATATCATGAAGAATAAAGGACAACCAAGTTAGATCAAGCAATCGTAGAAGCCATAGGCCGATATTCAACTCGATTAGACTCGATATAGAGCAGGTTGGCCACTTTTAGCACTCCAAGAAATGTAATTAGAGACCAAGAAGGTGCAATAACTAGTAGTTGATCATTGTGTAGTTTCACAGCCTGCCCAATCGACATCGGAGAATGCATATAAATCAAGACTACTTTGATTGAGGATGCAAAGGCCCATGGACAACGTGCCTTTGACATATCTAAGAATTCTCTTAACCATCTGAAAATGTGCATTTGTTGGAGCATGCATGTGTTGACATACTTTATTAAGCGCATAACATAAGTCGAACTCGAAGAAGAGTTAAATATTGAGACCGCCAATAATTTTTCGATAAGCTGTGACATTGGAATAAGGGGCATTAGCATTAGCATTAGCAATAGCAACAACTGGTAGTTTAGATGCCATAGGTGTGCCAATGGGTTTGCGATCGACCATGTACGTATTATGAAGCAAATCAATCATATATTTAGATTGAGACATATAAATGCCACCATTAAAATGATGAACTTTTATACCCAAGAAATAATTCAGTTGACCAAGGTATTTTATAGAAAATTCAGCCCTGTTGTATGATAAATTCATCCAATAAACTATGTGTGTTGCCTTAAAAAATTATGTCATCAACGTAAACTAGTAAAAGCATGAGATGGGCACATCACGAAACACAAAGAGTGATGAATAAGCAGAACTACATTTGGACACATAGGCAACAATAAAGAATCTAAATCGGTCAAACCAAGCCCGTGATGCTTATTTTAAACCATATAAGGCACACTTTATTTAACAGACATGATTTGGTATATGAAGATCTTTGAGACCGAGTGGTTATTCAATAAACACCGTCGCGTCAAAATGCCCATGCAGGAAGGAATTTTTAACATCAAGTTGGCAAAGATTCCACCATTTTTTGTCTTGAATAGTTGCGAGGTTTAATAGCGGATCGAATGTCTCGTGAAATCAACACCTTATTGCTTGATTATATCCTTTGGCAACTAGGCGAGCTTTTTAGTCGATCTAATGAACCATTAGATTTGAGTTTTGTCTTGAACACCCATCGATATCAATTATATTAATGTGGCACAAGAATCCAAGTGTGGTTTTCATGTAGAGCTTGCATTTCATCGACCATAGTTGCATGCAACCGAATTTTTAAAGAACTTTTAATGGTTTGGGTTTAGAATGAATGCCTTACAAATTGATGGTAAGGGCATACATGGGATTGGGCTTGACAATACCAAAGACGAGATTGTGTAGTAATAGTGTGGGTGGGTGGCTCTGGCGTTGGGGTGAACGGTGTTGTTATATGTATGTTGCGATTCAATTATGTTGTATAATTTGAGTTTGGAACTATAGGATGTGAAGATCATTAAGGTGCGTGTTGAAGTTCAACAGGTTGTGTAGGAGTTGTATGTTGCAAATTTAGCAGTTGATTTATGGTTTTAGGATTGAAGAGACGTATATGGTTTTGATCAAGAGACGGTAACACGTGAGCTGTAGGATTAGATGATTCCAATGACACTGGTGATAACCAAGCACTAAGGGTGGTGTTGTTAGTGACATTTGGAGGTGGTGGAGAAGGACAGTGAAATGGGTAGTTTTTCTCATTGAATAAGACATGTCTAGATATATATATATACGCCATGTGGGAAGATAAAGACATCGATATCCTTTGTGTTTCTCACTATAGCTCACGAAAACTCAAGAAATGGATCAGGGTTCAAGTATGTCTTTCATGTAGAATCGAAGATACGGGTAACATTGGTAGCCAAAAGTTCTTAGAAAGTCATATGAGGGTTGTTTATGATAAATGAAATAGTAGGGTGTGTTCATGTTTAGGGAAGGTGAAGGTAACAGTTGATAAGAAATGTAGAGGTGAGAAAAGGCTTTTGCCCAAAACAAAACCGGTAATGAGGCATGTAGCATCATTGCAAGTTCCAATTCAACCACATGACGATGTTTCCTTTCTGCTACACCATTTTTGTTCTGGTGTACCAGGGTAGGAAAATTGATGGATGATACATTTGAAAAGTAGGTAAACAATAAACTCTTGTTTTGAGAATTCTCTACCATGATATGAATGAAAGACCCGGTATATCGCTTTTTAAAGCTGTTTTTCAACCATTGCACGGAATACAAAATATATCTTAGTAAAATCGATTTGTCTTTAAGGGTGTGTTTGATTCAAACATTTTCCATGGAAAATGTCACTTCCATAGAAAATCTTGTCAAATCCAACACTTTTATTTTCCCACTTTGTTGTTTGATTGGCACATGGAAAAGCAAATACATTTTCTAGGTACAAGCATTTAAAGCATGGATTTGCCTTCTTTCTTAGAAAAAATTTTCTTGCCTAGATAGTGGAATTTATTTTCCCACTTCCATGGAAAATATTTTCATTTTCCACCCTTTTCCATGCTACCAATCAAACACACCCTTAGGGTTTGTTTGATTCAAATATTTTCCATAGAAAATGTTAGTTCTATGGAAAATCTTGTCAAATTCACCCTTTTCATTTTCCCACTTTGTTGTTTGATTGGCATATGGAAAAGCAAATACATTTTCTAGGTACAAGCATTTAAAGCATGGATTTGCCTTCTTTCTTGGAAAAAATTTTCTTGGCTAGATAGTGGAATTTATTTTCCCACTTCCATGGAAAATATTTTCATTTTCCACCCTTTTCCATGCTACCAATCAAACACACTATTAAATTATAAATTCAGCTGGTCAAACTGGTCATACATAATTTTCATCTACACATTTCATGGGACCCACAACTTACAACTACTTTTTATCCACACATTCACCAACAACTTATAATATAAGCACTTAAATTATAATTTCAGCACCTCCAAACATTTATGACCGGACTATTCTTCTTCTTCTCTTCTCCACTTTTCTTATTTTCTTCTCAATCGTATCTTTAGAGATAACACAGATGGCTTATGCTGCTCTTCTTTCTCTTAAACATCTTCTAGAGCATACTCTGGATCATGATTGTGAATATCTGATTCTTGATGAGAAACAACAAATTGAATCTCTCCTCCAAAAGCTCTGTTTCTTGCAAGATTTTCTCGATCAGTCTCCACAAAAGAGTAGCGAAACAATAGATTGTTTGGAGAGTCAAATCAGAGATGCAGCGTATGAAGCGGAAGATATCATAGAATCTCACATTACGGATCGAGTTCGTGAAGAATCTGCAAGTAAAAGGGGAGACATTTTCACACCCTTCTGCCATAAATTAGAGGAAGTGATAGAAGAAATTGGTTCCATAAAGAAAAGGGTGGAGAAGATTAAGGACGAGAATGACGCACAAGATCTTCAGGCAAGAACGGAGCTGTCTCCTGATTCATTAAAACAACCTGCTTCCAGTGGAAAGAGTAGTATGGTGGGTCTTGATGATGACATCATGAAGATCAAGGAATGGCTAACTGGAGTATTGTCAAATCTTGAAACTCTTTCCGTTGTTGGGATGGGCGGAATTGGTAAGACTACTCTTACTAGAAACGTTTATGACGATGGATTAAGTGTTTCACATTCGTGCTTGGGTGACAGTATCTCAAGACTATAATGAGCGAGAATTACTTCTAGGCCTTCTAGATTCCATGAAAAAACCCATTGACGAGGTGCGTGAAAAAAGCTTTGAACAATTAGCAGAATATTTGTACAAGACTCTAAAGTTGAAGAGGTATCTCATTGTACTCGATGATATGTGGGATACAAAAGTTTGGGATAAGGTGAAGCGATCATTTCCAAATGACAAGAATGGGAGTCGAATCATGGTGACTACTAGGCTAGAGAATGTGGGTGGTTATGCAAACTCTTGTTCTACTCCTCATCACATGCGTTTTCTAAATGAGAGTGAAAGTTGGAATTTATTTTGTGAGAATGTGTTTGGAAAAGATGGTTGCCCAACTGAACTGAAGCAAATCGGGAAGACGATTGTCCAAAATTGTCAAGGACTTCCACTCGCAATTGTTGTGATTGCAGGGCTTCTCTCAAAGGCCACAAAGACACAACATTACTGGACATGTATTGGAGAAAATCTAAGTTCGGTAATAGCTTCAAATGATGAAAACTGCTCAAAGATACTAACTTTAAGTTATACGCATTTGCCTCATCACTTGAAAGGGTGTTTCCTCTATATTGGAATTTTTCCAAAAGATTCTAATA
>CM042671.1:12731501-12832709 GCA_023638005.1 Forsythia suspensa | reverse complement strand
GAACAATTGGAGAAGTTTGGGCAAAAGAGCAATGATTTAAAGAGATATCTCATAAGTCCGGGACTCAATTGCACTCAACCCAAAGTTGAGGGACCAAACTGGAGATATTGAAAAGTTGAGGGACTAAACTGGCGATGATGTAAAGTTGAAGGACCAAAGTTGATGTCATAAAAAGTTTGAGGACTGAAATGACCAAGACCCAAAGTTGAAGGACCAAAGTGGTGGCCATTAAAAGTTAAAGGACCAAAATGCAAGATGGGAAAAGTGCCGGTGGCGGCGCCCGGCTTAAAGGTCAATGACATTCAACAACTCAAGTCGAAAATGAGAGCGAACATAGTTGCACAGGCGATCGCCGAGAATGGCTCAAGCGATCGCCAGCCAAACTCGCCTGCAGATTTTGTTTTTTATTTTCTTTCCTTTTTTGAGTCCCAATCCAACTTGGAAATATTTTGAACGAATTTTTGGTCTTCTTGGGATTTTTTGTGGGACAATAAGAGTAGTATAAATATGAGATACATTCTCATAACACGGGTTGGATTTTTGGAGAGCAAATCAAGAGAAGACGGAAGAGAAGAAGGAAGAGATCAAGAGAACAAGACTCCTCGACTATCAAGACTTCTTCGAAGATTTCTTCTCCTTGAATCCATGCCGGGTTTTATCATTTATTGTTTTCTAGTTTAATCATGTTCTTCTAGTTTTCTTTAGCCAAGGTAGATGATGAAACCTTGTCTTGATTTAGTGACTATTTAATTATTCGGTTAATTCCTTCTTAAGAGCTTTAACGTTTATGGCTTGTTCTTGACTAAATTAATTAAATATGATTTCTTTCATCTTAAATATCATGTATTTTTGATAGTTAGATGTTGATTTAATTAATTCATGCTTGGTGATATAATATGATTTATTAATTGCTTTTGATTTTTCGTTATCTTCTATTCAATTGGGATACATAGAATGCTTAGAACTTCTTTGATTCTTTGTTTTCTTTCAATTGAGCTTGATCTGAAAAACGCTTAAAATGGTTTATGTTTGAAGCATAAGGGGAGCCTATATTTGATATTCTTCTTCCGGACTTGATTGATAAATCTTTAGGGACGACAACAGATTGATTTCGGGTTGTCGTATGTGTTTTCTTGGGAATTAATGAATGATTGGATAATTGCTAAATTAGACAATGGTGGATTCTGAAACCTTGGTGTTTTTACACAACTTGAATTCTCAATTCATTTATTAGCTTATTTCTTAAGTCTTTTAGTTAAACAATTTCAACAACAAATCTTTTGAACTCAACTAGCCTAGAATAACAGCTTAATTGAGATTAAATTACACCTTCCTCATAAAGCGATCTACGTGGGATCGACCTCGTTTTTACCTATCTATATTCCACTAGATTCAAATGCACTTGCGAGTTAATTAAAATTTGACATCAGCGACGTAGAAATTCTGCCACCTAGGAACACTTTCCTGCTTGGTTCATCAAAATTTGGTTCTAGCAAGAACAATGATATGGTGGGATTTGATGATGACTTGATGCAAATTAAGGATCGACTCACTGGACCACCTTCTAAATTCAAAATCCTCTCAATTGTTGGGATGGGAGGCATTGGTAAGACTATGCTTGCTAGAAATGTTTTTGATGATCTACTTATTAAGTATCACTTTCACACTCGTGCATGGACCACAATATCTCAAGAATATAATGTGCAAAAAATGCTCACCGACCTTTTAGATTCCACAAGTAACATTGAAAATTTAGCTGAAAAACTATACAAATATCTGAAGGGTAAAAGATATCGCATTGTATTGGATGATATGTGGGATACCAAGGCTTGGGACGAAGTCCAATGGTTGTTTCCAGATGATAATAATGGAAGTCGAATCATTTTGACTACTCGCATAGCAGATGTGGCTGTTTATGCTGGATCTTCTATTGCTATTCATCATCTGAGTTGTCTGAGTCCGGAAAAAGTTGGAACCTTCTGCAGCAGACAGTGTTTGGGGAAGAATGTTGTCCATGTGAACTCGAGGAAATTGGAAAACAGATTGCAAAGAATTGCAAAGGACTTCCGCTTGCACTTGTGGTGATTGGTGGCCTCCTCTACAAATGCAAAAGGACACGTGATTACTGGATGTACGTTAAACAAAATGTCAATTCTGCAGTAAGTGGTACTGATGATCAGTTCATGGACTAATGGAGATCCTATTGTTGAGTTATAATCACTTGCCTTATCATTTGAGAGCATGCTTCCTTTATATGGCAGTTTTCCCTGAAGATTATCAGATCCGAAAATCCGAACTCACCAAGTTGTGGGTTGCCGAGGGATTTATAAAACCAGATAGATCTAAAAGTTTGGAAGCGGTGACAGAGAAGTACGTGGAAGATCTTCTCGATAGAAATATGATTCTGGCTCATGAGCAGAGTTATACAGGTAAAATCAAAGTCTGCAGCATCCATGACCTCATGAGAGACCTTTGCGTGAGGAAAGCTCAGGAGGAGAACTTTCTTCTTCTCTATGATCAGCGTGTTAAGAATTTTCCAGTTAAACTAGTTAACTTGAGGTATATTGTTTTGAAATGCATTAGAAATTGCGAGCTTCCTGCGTCAATATCCAAACTCTGCAATCTTCAAACATTAATTATCTATTCCGGAGACACAGTAAAGCTACCATCAGATATCTGGAAGATGCCACGATTAAGGCATATCTGGACGTGGGAGTGCTTCTTGGCTTATCCTACCGCTGCAAGAAATGGGGAAAAATTGCACTTTTGGAAAACCTATAAACACTTAAGGGAGTAATAAATTTCAAATTTACCAAGAAGGTCCTTCAAATGATACCCAACCTGAAGAAATTGAAAATTGGAATCCATCACTCTTGTGCTGAGTGGTCGTCCTTTTGTATTGACATGTTTATCCATCTACATCAACTTGAAGATTTGAATTGCTTCTTTACGAACAAATTAGATAGAAGAAACTATCCTCTTCTGGAGAAATTCCATCTCCCACTGACACTCAAGAAGTTAACATTGAATGGTTGCAGATTATCTTGGAAAAGTGTGGCGATTATTGGTTCACTGCCTAATAAGTTCCCTTCAGATCATTATTTATGACATACCTTCAGATCATTATTTATGACATACCTATGGCTGGAGTGGTAAAAGTTCCCCACACATTTGTTACTATTGTTGTACACTAAGTTTATGAGCTTACTACAAAATTAAATTTACTAATCAAGTTTATTTTCCTTGCTCTACTGTGCAGGTAGAAATTGGTTATCATGACGCATTTCCATATCGTAAGTTTTGCACTTTATTTCTTTTTATATAGCAGTACTATAGATTGTCTGAGAAGAAAGGCTAAACTTTTATGTATCTCTATTGTTCAAGAGCTAAGTTTCATCTTTATTGTTTAGATAAGCCAATATGCCAGAATACATTCTTTACTAAAATAAGTGAAATAGAAGTTCTTTGATTAACTTGTTTGTCCATGCCTCTACTTTTTTATATAATCATAGAAAGGTTCAAAATTTAGAATTTCTAGTCAAAATAATCTTGTAATAGATTTTATTCAATATTGTGTTGTATAGACAAAAAGCTGGATAATATAATTATAAATGGTAGCATCCACTAGTACACTTTGTTTCATTATATGTTAATTGTGATTTTATATTTTTCAATTATTTCATTATTTTTGGAATTATATGATTATTTTTTATTTTTTTTTGTATCAATGACACGCCAAAAAAGAATGATATATATTAATATCTTCAATTAGAACTATATTTTTCTTAACGGTTAATTACTTATATATACTTTTGCAATTGCTACTTATAGGCAAAGCTTTACAGACAATGTTTTCTAACTTTTAAAGGGCCAATGACGAATAATATTATAGTTGCAAGGTAATTCCTTACCGATTTATTGGTTTCCTGTTGACACATTCATATATCAATAATAAGATGGATTTTCAAATGTCTAATTTGATATTGTTTTGATTACATTATTTCAATTTTGTTGTAAGTCTACTTTGGATTGGATATCGAAATAAGATAGAATATTTCAGATACTTGGAAGTCTATACTTGTGTGGCTTACAAAAAATTGAAGTTTGGAAGTGTTTTTCATTATGTTTATTTCAATTGTGATCAACCATTCTCTTTCTCTGTTGTTTGTCTATATCAAATATTATGGATACTTTTATTTAGCAGATTTAATTGTTTATGAAAAGTGTTAGTTATGACATTTCTAATTGTTTAAATATAACGTATAGTTTATTTATTAATCTTTAATATGTTAGTGACTTATTTCCCCACAACGTTTGGCTAAGTCTAAAAAAGAATTAGAGTTAATTTAAAGTAACATTTTGTCCTAATAATATTTAAATTACTTTTTTTTTTGTTTTTTACTTTTAAGTAAAATAAAGTTTATTTTTCCTGTCAAAATCGTAATTTACTTAATTTTAACTTTCATCAATTAAAAATTATTTATTTTAAAATTTAGATGATGAACTTTTGAAGCTCGGCCAAATATGAAAATAAATAAATAGCAAGAGCAAGCTTCTCCTTTGATAAATGAGATTGGGAAAAAAAAAAGTATAAATTGGAACCAAAGAAATATAATATCATATATCTCGTAATAAATCAATAACTACATTTATTACAATATTAATATTTATTTGACTATAATAGGAGAGTTTGTTGTACATATCTTTTGATTAATATGTTTCCTTAATATAGTCTTTGTATTTTAGGTAAATGTACATTGGTGATTAGGAGGATTTTTAGGAGATCAACCAAGTCTTGGAGAGCAAGAATTCGGGCAATATTTTTGTAATATATATACTTCATTATTGTGAATGAAAGAGGGACGGAAATTAGTGTGGAGAATTTATCATGGTATCGAGCCATCATAGGGAGATCCTAGGGCAAACATAATTTTTTTCTTTATATAGTAATGTAGCCTCCACGAGAGATCATGGTCAAGCGGAGAGGGAGAAAAGAAAGGAGATATGACGTATCATCTTGGATCGAGTGACGGTCCGGGCAACATCATTACCCCGATTCAATTACGTGGTGAGAACTACGATGAATGGGCGAGGGCAATTCGAACCTCGCTAAAGGCGAAGAGGAAATTTGGATTTGTGGAAGGGACGGTTCAAGCCAACAACGAGAGGAGAAACTTGAGGATTGGATAGCTTTGCATTCGATGTTGGTATCATGGCTGAACAACACCATTGAGCCGTCTGTTCGGTCGACACTTGGAGAATATGATGATGCACGACTCCTGTGGAACAATCTCAAAAACAGGTTTTGTGTGGTAAGCGGCACTCGTATATGTCAGTTAAAAACGTCCTTGGAGGAGTGCAAGCAAGGAAAAATCGAGATCGTGGTAATTTATTTTGGTCGTTTGTCAAAAATCTGGGACAAACTGACCACATATGTGAAGGTGCCGATTTGTAAGTGTGGAGGTTGCACGTGTAGCATAGTCACGCAGGTAGAAAAATTGAGAGAAGAGGACTATCTACATCACTTTCTTATCGGCCTCAATGGAGCATATGCTTCCATTCGCATTAATCTGCTTGGATAAGAGCCATTGCCGACACTTGATAGAGTATATCAACAAGTGATTCAAGCGGAAAGATCAGTGGAGGAGAGTTGTCCTCATCTAAGGGACGAACGAGATAGTATCATGGCCTTCGCAATTCAAAATTTCGATGCGTGGTAAGTCTCGTTTTTGTGGATAATCTTGACAAGTTTTGCAATCATTGTAATAGAGAAGGCAACGATGAATCCTCTTGCTTTCAATTACACGGGTTCTCCGAATGGTGGGGGACCGACCTCCTCGCGAGGAAAGGGACCGGGTCGTGGTGGAGGACGGACAGGACGAGGAGGTGGGCATGCGAGTTCGGCCGAGGCCGAAGGTCAGTGCATCGCTTTGTCTGTGCAAATAAAATTGGCGGGATGGAACTTCATTTGGGCGGCGACGGGAAGCTCGCGGGGGCAAGGGTGCCACCAAGCAAGCGGGACTTGCGGGTGTTTCAAAGAACGCAACTACAAAGAACTTCTTGATTTTTGAACTTGGCCAAAACAAAAGATCGCTTTGCATGGTAAGAACAGTGATTTTAGTTGGATTATCGATATAGGAGCGTCGAACCATGTGATGTGTGACTTATCTATTTTGAAAAATATGAGAAAGGTGAAACACCGCCTTGGGATTGCTTGGGATGGAAACACGGCAGAAGCAAACCAAGAGGGGAGTGTCGTGTTGCCAGGAGGATTGAAGCTTGATAATGTGCTTTATGTCCCACAATTAACATGCAATTTAATTTCTGTGACTCAATTAATCAATGAATCAAATTGCGTTGTCCAATTCACTAATAATATTTGTGTTATACAAGACCGAACGACGAGGAAGGTGATTGGAACAGGTGAAAGATTGGATGGACTTTATTTTTTTCGTAGTGTTCCTCAAGTAAAGGTCTTGACAGTGGATGGTGACTCGTCGTTCGAGTTATGGCATCAACGAATGGGGCATCCGTCGGAGAAAATATTGAAGATGATACCGGCTGTGAGTCACTCTTGTAGGAAACATAATAAAGCTTGTGATGTGTGTCCGCGTGCAAAGCAACCTCGATCTAGTTTTCCCATGTGTACGAATAAAGCTGTTAGGATTTTTGAACTTGTTCATTTGGATTTGTGGGGGCCTTACAAGGCTCGATCTTCTTGTGAGGCTACCTATTTTTTGACAATAGTGGATGATTTTTCAAGAGGAGTCTGGGTATATTTATTGTGCAATAAAATGGAAGTTGAATCTATGTTTCTTAATTTTGTTGTTATGGTTGAACGACAATTTGAACAAGTAATAAAACGTGTGAGAAGTGAAAATGGGACCGAGTTTAATTGTTTGCATGATTATTTTCAAAATCATGGAATTATTTTTGAGACTTCTTGTGTTAAGACTCCACAACAAAATGGGAGGGTTGAGAGAAAACACCAACATATTTTAAATGTGGCTAGAGCATTAAGATTTCAAGGGAACTTACCAATCAAAATTTGGGGAAAATGTGTGTTGGCAGTGATAAGTGTAATTTATACACTTATATTGATTCCTTAATGAAGAGTTTTTGTATAATTCTAAGTATTTTAGAGTCGATATCTATTGAGTTTTTGTTCATGTTTGTGATTTTAGGACAAAATCCCCGAACTCAAATTATATTGGTGAAATTGGCGAGTAAATGAGAAGAAATTGAGTTTTCAAAGTAAATATTAAGAGCCAAATATTGAAGGATGAGAAAGAAGATAAAATCAATATATTTAAGGTTTTTTGGAGTGACAGTGAAGAGTTGAAGTGAAGGATCAAACATTCGAAAGCCAAAGAAGCAAATTGAGAAACTACAACCGACACATGTGGAGAAATTAGAGCACAACCTTTGGTACAAACATCTAAATTAGTCAAATGATATACTATTGGAAATATAATTTAATTACGGTTCTAACGCGTTTTACGGATCGCAATTTGGAGTTTCCTACGAGAAGTTATGGCCATATGAAAATCAGTCGCGGTGGAACATAATTACGTCCGCTCTCAGTGGGCACTTTGTTTCCTCGCCGAGCGGACTATACTACGCCAATTACTTATTTGTGTTAAAATTTATTTTTGGCATGTTTTTGGATATTTAGGGCACGAAATTTAACCCTAATTGGACACATATGAATAAGAGAACTCTTATAGCGAAGAGGGAGTCAAATTTTGGAGAGAACAAGAAGGCAAAAAACAAGATCTTTACAAGAATTTTTTCATCCGGGAAGATTATTGAGATTTCAAGCAAGAGATTTTAGGATTCTTGGGAAATCCATTGAAGACATTCAAGAGGGCCAATTTTATCTTCAAAGTTCTTCTTGCAATTAAATATTCCGGGTGATGAATTCTCCATTTATTATGTGTTTTTGTAAATTAAACATGATGGACTAAGCTCTTTATGCTAAGGATGATGATGTAAACCATATGTTGAAGTTTTAATTCAAGAATTCCCGCTTTTAATCTTAATTTGTGTCTGCTTGATTTATGCCATGGTTTTAATATCCGTTTGAATGATTGATCACCGTTTAAACGTGTTTGTGATTTATTTTCGCTTTCGAAGGTTCAAAATAGATTAGCTCATTATGGTTTTAAACACTAAGTCCTATAGAGATTAGAAATAATTTCCTATGCTTGGTGCAATCAAATTTGATAATCTTGATATTGAAGCGTTTTCGTATATTCGTATTCAAAATAGGAATATTTTGGAACTTATATGAAAATAGGTTTAATTATGTTCGAAAGAGATTATTAGATAACTTAGGATTATCGATTGTCAATTTGAACACAAATTGGATTAGAACGTGGGATTTTGATGATTAAGATAGTTATTAATGGTGGAGTCAGATTCCTAACATAACTCATTTACTTAATTTTTCTCCAAAAACTATATTTTGCACTTAGTTAAATCGTAGTTATAGTTAAGAGAATTTCATACTTTCTTAATCCAAACGCTTTATTGTGTGTATTCGATTTAAGATAGAATTGGTGAAAATTAAGCTATAGTCTAATCCTCGTGGGAACGATACTCTTTTACTCACTTTTTACTATTACTTGTCAATGAACCCGTACGCTTGCGGGATTTCACCGAACAAGTTTTTGGCGCCGTTGCGAGGGACTAAGATTTTTAGCTTGAATTCGAATTTTTCTTTTTATTATTATTTTTTTATTTTTTCTTTGTTTCTCCCATACTTCTTTTTGCTCCTTTCAGATAGTTGCAGTCGTTTTATGCGTGATTTGGAAGATCTCGACCCTATGCCATTTGATGATGAGATCAAAATAACCTTTTGTCATCGAAGAAGAGGACAGAGAAATACACCAAAAACAACAACACAAGATGACAGACGATGAGGACGACATGCTTGTTGGAGATGTCTTTGCAAAGTGCCAGGCTAATATGGTGAGAAATGTTGCAACTTCTAAGATTGATGAGGACGACATGCTTGTTGGAGATGTCTTCGCAATGTACCAGACTTCAACTGTCCACTAACGAATTCATTCACATCGAACCTTGAAGAAGTCAACTATACTCAGAATTTCTCGTGTCAACAGAATTACCCTTACTCCAACACTTATAATCCGGAATGGAGAAATCATTCAAATTTCTCTTGGGGTAACCATCAAAATCAGGGAAATCAAAGTCAAGGAAAACCATATGGATTTCAACAACTTGGATTCCAACAGCAGTAGGAGAACAAGCCATCGTTGGAAGACTTAATGTATCAGTACATTAACAAAACTGATAATACTCTACAACACCAACAGGCTTCACTTAAAAATCTGGAAACTCAGATTGGACAGATAGTAGCAGCTTTATTTGGGAGTCCACAAGGTACCTTCCCAAGTGACACTAAAGCCAAGCCAATGGAACACGTGCCAAGCATTACAACAAGGAATGAAGAACAATCGCTTCGAGATTTTGGACAATATACATATCATCCAACCGGAGGAAACACCAATTAAAGAAAAAGATTATGTGGAGAAAGTGATGTTAAATGGGCAAAATGAAAAAGTGATAATTAATGATGTTGCACTTATCAAGCAATTATCCGACTCTCCTCTTTCTTCTAAAATTTATTTTGTGATCAAGATCGATGAGGAAGTTGAAGTTTTCGTAGTTGTATTCGAGCAAGGTGCTAATCTGAAATCATATTTTTACGAGGGGTGCAAATTCAAATTTTTGAAGATGAACGAAAAATGGTGCAAAATCAATAGATGCAAGCAAAGCAAGTCATCCAAAGCACTATTTAAATTGCCGTGAAACAATTGTTACAAAGTCAAGCTAACGACTCTAAACAAGAGTTTATTGGGAGGCAACCCAATTTCTAACCCTTTTATTTACTTGCTTTTAAGTAATAGTTTTAAGTAAAATTTTTGCATCTAGGTTGTCGTCATCCTTTTGTATGAAATTTCTCAATTATCACATAATATATTTCTTGATTTTGTAAGTCACTCACAAAGTGTTCGATGAAATACTTTAACTGTAAAATTTCTCCAAAGGACTTGGAAGATTCACTATAAGTTTGGGAACAATAGCATGGTCGATTCAAAGTGCTCAAAAACTCTAACCATAAAGAAGAAAACTAGGGAGTATCGCAATCCTTCTCTTTATTTTCATAATTTGTCTTCGTACTTACATTGGGACAATGTTGATTTAAGTTTGGGGTGTAGTTGATTTGTTGAGTCAAGTTTTATTATTATTTTTATTTATCTAGAGTATGTAGTGGTTAAAAAAAAAAGTCAAAATATTTTTTAGTGTAACATAGTTGGACAACTTGCTAGCTTATTATGATTTCTATTTGGTCTAAGATTAATTGTTGAAAAAGCGATTGAGTATTGCTACAATGTGCTTAGTTTTGTAAAAATTCCTTATCCGTTCGTGTGAGACTTAAGACTACTTTGAGCACATATCTATTTTTGTTGTTGCTTATGTTTGGAGACAAGTTATGTGATGTAAATGGAGACTTGAGTTTAAGACTTTCGATAGTGTTTTTGATTTTCATGTACCAGCTTGAAGAATTCACTAAACCAAATTTGAGCATAAGTTTGGGGGTGATTGAGCTTATAACGGTGATAGTTTAGAGAAGTGATGATTCAGCCTTTATTGAGAAAATTTATAATTAGTTCAAGTTGACAGGTTGAAGCTAGGCATTGACTATTTTCTAGAATTCTAATCCCAACTTTCAGTCCCAATGAAAGACATTGCACTAGTCAAGGCACATCGAGTAGGAAAAAGTTGCCTATACTGATGTGTGAAAGCTAACCTTGAGTAATCTGGCCCTATGTATCAACAATATATAGGAGACGATCTACCATGGAAGAGGGCTGCCTCAGTATTAGAGCGAAAACTACCTACTGTGGTGAATAAAAAAGAAAAAGAAAAAAAACAAAATTATAAAGAAAAGTAGTAGCAAGAAACGAAATAAAAGTACTGTATTTGCCTGACTAAGTCTTGGACAAGAAAGGAGATTTAGATGCCTAGTTAGTTTGACTTGCTTAGTGATGACCTAGAGACTAGAACACTTGACATCGTGGAGAATCATTGCCTATCTAAACTTCTCCTTAATCAGTTAGATCCTTCTAGCTTGATATGAAGATTAAAATGTGAATCAAGCCTTAGTTGAAAGTCATCGGGGAGAAGTGATAGATACTTGAATATGGTGTGAAATTTACGAGAGGAGAAAAGAAAATATGACCATTGAAGGTTGGGATTGAAAGACTTAAGAATCTATTTGTTTGCATAACTCTATCCAAATTCAAATAATGACTAAAATAGCTATTAACACACACACACACACACACACACACACACACACACACACACACACACACGCAAGTCGAACATTGGATAAGTGTTACAATTTTTATGTAGCAATATTTGGATATTTTTCTTGAATTAAATGCTTAGATCTATACTAGAGGCGAAATTGGTAAGAAGTCCAACGGTGTGCACAATTTTTTTCTTTGTATGTAATTGAGTCTTTGTTTTATCTTATTTTTGCTCGGGACTAGCAAAAGTTCAAGTTTGGGGGTTTGATAAGTGTAATTTATACACTTATATTGATTCCTTAATGAAGAGTTTTTGTATAATTCTAAGTATTTTAGAGTCGATATCTATTGAGTTTTTGTTCATGTTTGTGATTGTAGGACAAAATCCCAAACTCAAATTATATTGGCAAAATTGGCGAGTAAATGAGAAGAAATTGAGTTTTCAAGTAAATATTAAGAGCCAAATATTGGAGGATGAGAAAGAAGATAAAATCAATATATTTAAGGTTTTTTGGAGTGACAATGAAGAATTGAAGTGAAGGATCAAACATCCGAAAGCCGAAGAAGCAAATTGAGAAACTACAACCGACACATGTGGAGAAATTAGAGCACAACCTTTGGTACAAACATCTAAATTAGTCAAATGATATACCATTGGAAAGATAATTGAATTACGGTTCTAAGCATTTTACGGATCGCAATTTGGAGTTTCCTACGAAAAGTTATGGCCATATGAAAATCGTCGCGGTGGAACATGATTACATGCCTTTCGAAAGCGGACTGTCTTGCGACCAATTACTTATTTGTGTTAAAATTGAATTTTGGCATGTTTTTAGAGATTTAGGGCACAAAATTTAACCCTAATTGGACACATATAAATAGGAGAACTCTTATAGCGAAGAGGGAGTCGAATTTTGGAAAGAACAAGAAGGCAAAAAAATAAGATCTTTACAAGAATTTTTTCATCCGGGAAGATTATTGAGATCTCAAGCAAGAGATTTTGGGATTCTTGGGCAATCCATTGAAGACATTCAAGAGGGCCAATTTCATCTTCAAAGTTCTTCTTGCAATTAAATATTCGGGTGATGAATTCTCCATTTATTATGTGTATTTGTAAATCAAACATGATGGACTAAGCTCTTTATGCTAAGGATGATGATGTAGACCATATGTTGAAGTTTTAATTCAAGAATTCCGCTTTTAATCTTAATTTGTGTTTGTTTGATTTATGCCATGGTTTTAATATCCGCTTTGAATGATTGATCATCGTTTGAACGTGTTTGTGATTTATTTTCGTTTTCGAAAGGTTCAAAATAGATTAGCTCATTATGGTTTTAAACACTAAGTCCTATAGAGATTAGAAATAATTTCCTATGCTTGGTGCAATCAAATTTGATAATCTTGATATTGAAGCGTTTTTCGATATTCGTATTCAAAATAGGAATATTTTGGAACTTATATGAAAATAGGTTTAATTCTGCTCGAAAAAGATTATTAGATAACTTAGGATTATCGATTGTCAATTTGAACACAAATTGGATTAGAACGTGGGATTTTGATGATTAAGATAGATATTAATGGTGGAGTCAGATTCCTAGCATAACTCATTTACTTAATTTTTCTCCAAAAACTATATTTTGCACTTAGTTAAATCGTAGTTATAGTTAAGAGAATTTCATACTTTCTTAATCCAAACATTTATTGTGTGTATTCGATTTAAGATAGAATTGGTGAAAATTAAGCTATAGTCTAATTCTCGTGGGAACGATACTCTTTTACTCACTTTTTACTATTAGTTGTCAACGAACTCGTACGCTTGTGGGATTTCACTGAACAGGCAGCATGTCACTTGATTAATAGAACACTCTCTACTCTACTTAAGACTAAATCGCCATATGAAATATTGTTTGGAAAAATGCCTTCTTATGATGTTATTCGTGTATTTGGTTGCCTTTGCTATGCTCATAATCAACGACACAAAGGTGATAAATTTGCAAGTAGGAGCTGTAAATGTATCTTTGTTGGCTATCCGTTTGGGAAGAAAGGTTGGAAATTGTATGATTTAGAAACACATGTGTACTTTGTATCGAAGGATGTGAAGTTCTTTGAGAAAGAATTCCTTTTTGCAACAAACCAACCACGAAATATGGTGACTCCTATGCCGGCAAACAATGAGGATGGGGCATGGAGTGAGGATGAGGGTGCCGATGAGTGTGATGTGTGCATTGAGGAAGGGTTGGAGGCCGCGTCCACTCTCGAGGGAGAGTCGGGTGCTGCGGTGCAGCCCGTGTATGAGGACGTGCGTGATGAGGGGCTGGAGTATACAGTGGGAGAGCAAGGTGTGCATGTTGACGGTGAGCTAGGGCGAGGAAAACGAACCAAAACTCTCTCAACATGGTATCGTGATTTTGTTACTCACACTATACGGAAAATAAGTCCATCTGAGAATTCATCAGCTCCTTCATCTTCCTCAGGTACGCCCTATCCTATAACACATTTTGTGAATTGTGAACGTTTTTCTGTGAGACATAGGAATTTTCTTGCAGCAGTAACAGTGGGACATGAACCAAAGCATTTTAAAGAGGCAATGAAAGACCCGGGATGGCGAGATGCGATGGGTAAGGAGATACGATCCCTTGAAGATAATGAGACTTGGGTAATGGAGACTCTTCCACCCGGAAAGAAAGTGCTAGGGAGCCAGTGGATATATAAAATTAAGTATAAGTCCGATGGCAGCATAGAGCGGCTCAAAGCAAGACTTGTGATCTATGGCAATCATCAGGTGGAATGTATTGACTATAACGAGACATTTGCTCCTGTGGCAAAAATGGTGATGGTTCGTATTTTTCTTGCGATTGCTGCTGTTAAAAATTAGGATATACATCAAATGGATGTGCATAATGCTTTCCTACACGGTGACTTAAGTGAGGAGGTTTATATGAAGGTTCCTCCAGGTTTCAAGAATACAAATCCTAACATAGTTTGCAGGTTGAAAAAATCGTTGTTTGGTCTAAAACAAGCTCCCCGATGTTGGTTTGCAAAACTGTCACAAGCGTTGAAGAATTATGGATTTGTGCAATCCTATTCAGATTATTCGTTGTTTGGGTTGTGCAGGGGACGAACTCAGATCAACGTGTTAGTTTATGTTGATGACTTGATTATTGCAGAGAATGATAAGGTTGCATTGACAACTATTAAAGATTACCTTGGCATGTGCTTTCGTATGAAGGATCTGGGAGTTTTGAAATATTTCTTAGGGCTAGAGGTAGCCCGTAATCCAGAAAGAATCTTTCTTTGCCAAAGAAAATACACACTCGAGATAATTTCGGAAACGGGTTTACTGGGAGCAAAGCCTGCGACATTTCCTATGGAACAAAATCACAATTTGGCCCTTGCAAAGGGCGAATTTCTTGCAGATCCGGTGCCGTATAGGCAACTTGTAGGGAGATTGATTTACTTGTCTGTGACGAGACCTGATCTTGCATATTCGGTTCATATTTTGTCACAATTTATGCAACAACCTCGTGAGGATCATTGGGAGGCGGCTCGTGGTCGTGAGATATTTGAAGAAGAGTCCCGGGCACGTGATTTTACTTCGTCTTGAGAGTGACCTAAGTCTGAAAGGGTGGTGTGACTTTCAGATTGGGCTAGTTGTCCACTTACTCGGCGTTCCTTGACAGGATGGTTTGTGTTACTTGGTTGTTCTCTTGTGTCGTGGAAGACCAAGAAGCAACAAACAATGTCTAGATTGTCTGCGAAGGCGTCGAGTATCGATCAATGGCGGCAACAGTGTGTGAGTTAAAGCGGCTTAAACAACTTTTGGGTGACTTGGGTGTGCGACATCTGAAGGGTATGAAGTTGTATTGTGATAGTCAGTCGGCGTTGTATATTGCTCAAAATCCAATTTTTCACGAAAGAACAAAGCATATAGAGGCTGACTGTCATTTTGTTCGAGATGCGGTGACTGAAAGGATGATTTGTCCATCTTATGTATCAACCAGTGTTCAATTGGCAGACATATTTACAAAAGCGCTGGGGAAAGCGAAATTTGAGTTTCTCCTTCGCAAGTTGGGCATTCGAGATCTCCACGCTCCAACTTGAGGGCGGGGGGGTATTACAATATTAATATTTATTTGACTATAATATGAGAGTTTATTGTGCATATCTTTTGATTAATATGTTTCATTAATATAGTCTTTGTATTTTAGGTAAATGTATATTGGTGATTAGGAGGATTTTTAGGAGATCAACCAAGTCTTGGAGAGCAAGAATTCGGGCAATATTTTTGTAATATATATACTTCATTATTGTGAATGAAAGAGGGACGGAAATTAGTGTGGAGAATTTATCAACATTGCAATATATAAATGGTATATATCACACAATATGAGTAATTGTGATTGTGTTAAGCACTATATTACTATCTACAAAAATTGGCGATCGCGTTTGAGCTCATAGAATTTAGAAACATGAATCCAAAAAAATATTAAATTTTATTAATTCTTTTCTTTTATTGATGTATACAAGCAAACATTTCTTCTAAAGTAAAGAGTACGTTGATTTGTTACTAGCACGGACGAGTGTCTCTTATCATCTACTCTATCATCTTTACAATGTGCACAGCCTCCTAATATTTTATTGTTGAAAACGGTCGAAACCACGTGTCAAGTCTTGTAGAAGCCCTATTTTCTTCCACCAATATATTATTATTTTTGACACTTAACTTTTCTCTTAAGTTGTTTTAACTTGAAAACTAATGAATAAAAAAGTTTGATGATTATTTATGGCCAGGCTAATTTATGATTTAAAATAATTTATAATAAATTAAACCGCACTGTCAATATAAAACACCAAATTCGAAATGAAAAATTTGTCTTAATTTTTCTCTTTTAATATGATCGTATACAAATTGTTTAATAATACTTTAATTATTAAATAAATACAACGAAAATGATATAAAACCCAATAAATTGAAACAGTAGGCAAATTTGTCACATATACATTAACAAAGTATTGTCTTATTCACAGTGCCAAAAGAGGTCAATTGAAAATGGCCAAGGAGTGGTAATTAGGGTCATGGCACGTGACAAGTCTTCTTCTAAAATCTCTCCCTTCCCAAAGGCCACAGTTTGGACTTTGGACTCAAATCACCTTGTTTGAGTCTTTGTTTACTGTGGGCCCATAATTTTTACATTTTTTTTAAGCTACATACTAAATTTTATAAAAAAAATTTATAATTATTTTTTAATATTTTAAATTTCAAATATAATAAATATAACATACATTTTTTTTTAATAAAAATCGTAACAAACCTAACAAATGTTCAAAAATAAAAACAGTATTTTTAGAATAAAAAACTAAATAGTATTTTTGAAAATATTTTATATTTTATGGTGTATGGTGAAATTATCTCTTTATTTAAAAATTAGGTCGGCCCCAATTTTTTGTACTAATTTGTTTGAGAAAGTTTTTTAGTAGATTTTGATAAAAAAAAATGTGATAATTTTTGCCACATACATGATTTTATATTAAATTTTACAACTATTTTTGAAATTTGATATTTTTTTTGGACTCATGTTTCTAAATTTTACGAGCTTAAACGTAATCACCAATTTTGTGGATAGTAACATAGTGCTTAACACATTCACAATTATTCATCTTGTGTGTTATATAACATTCTATATTGCACCGTAGTTATTGATTTGTTACGAGATATATGATATCATACTTCTTTAGTTTTGATATTTTACGAATTATTAGCTACGTAATTTATCATGTAATTCTATATTGTTGTCAAAACTGATGTGAATATAGTATATATTTCAATAGAGTATTGAAAACGAAATAATAGTTAAAAATTGATATATTCACTCTCATATCAAAAGAAAATTGTGTCCAGCCTCCCTTTTTCTCTCTCTTTCAACGCGTGCTTATTTGGTAATTTTTTGGTTACAAACAGTGAATTTTATTAAATGTAATGACAAAATTTATAGATTTTATAAATTATATGAATACAAATAATATTTAATCAATTTATAAGTACTTATAAACACCAAAAAAAATGCTAGACTCTCTCTCTCTCTCTTTCTCTCAATTTATACTTTTTTTTCAATCTTATTCATCAAAGGAGAAGCTTTCTCTAGCTATTTATTTACTTTCATATTTGGCCAAGCTTCAAAAGTTCATCTAAATTTGAAAATAAATAATATTTTATTTATGAGAATTAAAATTAAGTAAATTACCTATTTTGACAGGAAAAAACTTTATGTTACTTAAAAGTAAAAAAAAAATCATTTACATATTATTAGGACAAAATATTACTTAAAATAACTATAAAACTTTTTTAATTATTTATGGAATTCTTTTCTTTTATTGACGTATACAAGCAAAAATTTCCTCTAAAGTAAAAAGTGTGTTGATTTGTCACTGGCACATACCAGTGTTTCTTATCATCCACTCTATCATCTTTACAAGTTGTCCAGCCTTTTAATCCATTATTATTCAAAACGGTCGAAACCACGTGCCAAGTCTTCTAGAAGTCCTCTATTTTTTCCACAAATATATTATTATTGACACTTCACTTTTCTCTTAATTTGTTTTAACGTGAAAACTAATGAACAAAAAAGTTTTATGATTATTCATGGCCAGACTAACATTAGATAAATTTAAAGGGTAATTTGTGGCCTTTATCCCCAACCTTTCAACTTTTGGCACTTTTATCCTCATTCTTTATTTTTTGGCACCCATATCCTCAACCTTTCTTATTTTAGTGGTCAAGTTCCCAACCTTTGAACGCTTTGGCATTTTTATCCTCATTCTTTATTTTTTGGCACCTATATCCTCAACATTTCTTAATTTGGTAGTCAAGTCCCCAACATTTGAACGTTTGACACTTTTATCCTCATTCTTCATTTTTGCACCCATATCTTTAACATTTCTTAATTTGGTGGTCAAGTCTCCAACCTTTGGACTTTTGTATAATATTTTTAATTTTTTAATTAAAACTTATGAAAAGTCTATTTAAAGCCAAGTTTTGTGAGTAATGTTGTCTATAAATATTGGTATATTTAAAAAACTTATTTTTAAAAATTTTATGATATTTTTAGATTAATTTTAATTTTTAATTGAAACCCTGTTCGACCTTTTGACCCTTGACCCGTTATTTTTTTCGGATCGATGGTCAGTCCTATTTTTGAATATTGTATTATTCAAATAAATAGTTTTATTTAGTTGCATTTATATCTCCAATTTATAAAGATTGCTCATTGAACTTTTACATAATTTTTCTCCAAAATCGATCGCCAAAACATGCATGGGATACCACCAAATTTGCCTTCCAATTTCGCTTTCCAATTTGAATTTCCACTAACAAGATGAATAGGAAGGTATTGATCCCCTTTAATTTTTTTTTTATTACTGTTGTTTGATTTTAATTAAAATTTTATTAATAAATTAAAGTAAAAAGTAAAAACTAATTTTAACTACATATTTAATGAGAACTATAATTTTTCAACCACACATTTCATCAACTTTTACAAAAAAAAATAAAAATAAAAATAAAATAATTTTAATCAAAATCAAACACACACTAAAAATGATAACAAGTTTGATAATTTTGAGTCAATATCTAAACAATCTCCTTTTACAAAAATTGAGTCCAAATGTTGTAGTCCTCTTGTACAACACATGATCATGATATTTACATTTTGAGAAATGCTATTTATCTCTACTGCTGACCATTAGCAGTAGATGTGGCAATCTATGTGGTGTTTGCTCCTATCTAGTGTTTTGTTTTTCAAAAGTTGCGTTTCAATCTTACATATCTTTCTAATACATAGTTGAATGTCTTTTCAAGTGTTTGTAGGAGCTACCGAGGTTAACCATTTATGGTGAATGCAGGAATTTTTAAGGGGCTGTAGCTAAAATTCAATAGGACATGCTTTTGAGCTTTTGAGGTTAACAATTCATAGTGAATGCAGGAATGGATTTTTCACTTTGTAGTACTTACGTTGTTGCATTATTAATGAAGAGTTTTGGAACTTTATTTTCTTTCCTCAATTGGCATACTTGCATTTTGAATCTTGTGTTACATTAACTCGAGTATGAGTTCAAGGTGTGGGTATTTACATTACAAATTGTCTACTATCAAATACGAAATCCAAAGAGATCTACACCTTTGTTTTAGGAAGTAGAATTGAAGAAGAAAATTTTGATTTATTAGATTGAGACATGCTTTGCTTCAAGTAGAACCTCATGTTCTACATTTTTAATTGAAGTTGTGTGTACTAACTCTTAATTGAGTGTTTTTATATTTTCTTTTTCCGTAGATTCTAACAAATTATTATCATTATTTTTTAACAAACCACTTGAAGCAAAAGTTTTCAAGCAAGAGAATCCAATTGGGACTGATAAAGGGAAGCAACACATTGAGATTGCACTTGTAAGAACGGCAATAAACCCAACTTGTCACGTTGTTTAGGGTATCTTTGACAGCCCATGAATAATGTTATATATAGTAAATTCCTTACCATACATTGCACGAAATGTACTACTCATCCCTTAGAATCACGATGTTAATTGTTAATGTTAAACCATTGTACATTGAATAAAATGTGCCAAAACACACTTTCAATTAACGATGCTTGCACAACGATTATTTTGCGACTGTTGTCCGACCATTCAACACTAAAAAACCGTACACTCGTAAGCATATGTAGAATACATGTACATGTTCATATCATAATATTTTATCAGACAAAAAATAACTTGGAGATTTAAGTAAAATTGAAATTAAAACCAAAATAGCTTTATATTCTAACTATGAGAAAACTTTTATATCCTGTATGTGAACCCCTGCTTTGTTGATCATTATATGAGAACCCATATTGCATCATCTATTTTGACAATATTGCACGCATAATGCCACAATTCAACATTAATTTTAATGATCATTATATGAGAATTCATTATGCGAGCACTATGCGCCAATATCTCAAAATTAAACTTCCACAATAATTTTAGAGATCAACATATTCATGTTTCATGTGTTCCTCCCTCAATCAAACTTGCGAGTAATAAAAATTTTAAATTGTACCCCAAATTATAATGTATATAATTCAATTTAGGAGATTAAACCTAGGAATGATTACCTAGATTTGTGAGAATCAAATAGAAGTGGAAAATTCTAAGGTCGCCAACGAACCAAAAAGCAAAGGAGAAAACACAAACCCATTTAATATTATTCTCACTATGACTACAAGTAAATCCAAACCAAAGAGAACAAGAAAACTCACAGATTGAAGATTTTTTTCTATAGTTTCAAAATGAGTCGTTAAAATTTTCTTGGACACTTGGTCGCTTGCTTTCCGGTGGTGGCTATGGGCGGTGTTATTGAAAAATTTCGGAGGTGGAGTCGGTAAGTCACCGCGCGTATTGGCGCTTGGTCCGATCAAACGAGTGTGGAGGCGGGCAATTAGATTTTGAGAGAGAGAGAGAGATGAGACCGTGTGTTGATAAGAGAGAAATTGAAAAGCCTGTTATTATTTTTTTCTATTTCTAAAAAGAATAATGCTAAATAATATGTGGGGTCCATGCCACATAGATTGCCACACCTACTGCTAATGGTCAGTGAGAGAGATAAATAGCATCTCTTAAATTTTTACCACAACCACTAATTTATATGCTCTATATAAAAAACCACAAAGAAAAAAATTTACAATATTTTTCTTCTTAAGAAGTTCTCTGTCACATACTCAAAAAGAAATTTTTTGTCAATTTATAGAGATTGCCCGCTGTACTTTTTCCTAACTTTTCTTCAAAATGTGATTGTCAAAATATGCATGCGATTCCACCAAGATTGTTGATTGCCTTCTAATTTGATTTTACACAAATAGTACCCTTTAATTTTTTCTCATTAGAACTGAAAGCAAGTTTTGGTAATTTTGAGTCCATATCCTAATAGTTCAAATCAATATATATTGATTATAGTTGTTTTATATTTAAACAATGTGAAATTTATGAGCACATGTTAGGGTAAGCTTTACAAAGATTGAATTATTTGTTAAAACTTTTGGAACTTTAATACTATATGAAGTCTTAAATTTCTATTTTAGAGGATTAACTTCATTTACGATAATAATCTAAATCTTTATATATTTACCAATATTTAATGTTAAATAATTTAAGAAGAATAAATTAAAATGAATTATCAACATATACAAGTTACTTTATAACTTTCATGCTGACAAGACAAAGTTATAAAATATACATTATTTAAAGAAAATGTTGAAGTAGCTAAATCTTATGATTTAGATTCACTAAACGTGACCGCTTGAAAAAGTTTAGTCGTGATCCTACATACTTCAAATGTAATGGGTGGGGTGATTTTTTTTTAAAAAAAATTTAATGTAATAAATTATTTTTTCTTTGTTAAATTAATCAAATTTAGGTTGTGGGTATAATTGTTTTGTCAATTAACCACCAATGCATGAAATCTGTCATGCACCCAAATGTCATTTTGGTGAACATAATTAAAAATTTTGAGACTTGATGACACATTTTTTTATTATTTAAAGTGAAAATTTGTAAAACATTAAAAAAAAGTTTAGTATTTATTTGCACTTTTAAAATATTAAGGTCTCAATTTTAATTTTTTTTATTGTATTTTTTTTTTTTGTTATTTTAATTTATTTAAGTCAGAAGGACCATCTATGACTATACGAGTAAAATAAAAGGACGTGGACGATATATACGAATAAAATTGAATATAGATGATATTGTTATAAAGTTGAAAGAATGGAGAAAGTGAATGTAATTAACCCTTTATTTTACATGAATATGATAATTTGGAAAAACAATTTGTAGTAAAAATCAATATTTCAATTAAAATAAGTGCAGTAGAAATTCTTTAATTAAATTGTTTGTCCTTGCTTGAACTTTTTTATATAATCATAAAAGTTTAAATTTTAATATAATGCATATTTGACAGTGCTGAAATTAATTTTTAAGTGATTATAAATTGTGGATCTTATTAAATGTGTAGATGATAAGTAAGTAGTATGTTTGTCCTACGAAATATGTAGATAAAAATTATATTTGACCAATTTATAAGTTAAGCTTATCCAAACAAGACAAAAATGTGGATATAATAGAAATGATTATGTCTATTTGTGCTTACGTACGTTAGTGCTGTCTCATTACATGTATATCGTTATTATTCATTGTTCAATTATTTGATTATTTTTGGAATTACATTAAGATATCATATTATTTTTTTTACTAATTAATGACTTTTCAAAAAGAATGATGCATTTTGAAAGTACAAATTTGGGTTGGGTTGGGTTGGGTTGGGTTGAATTGGGTTGGGAGGTTGAATATATATTATTATTGAAAATAATGGATACTTCTATTCTTTTCACTTGGATTAAGGATCTTGTGCCACACATCAAATTTGTATTCGAAATCTCACATTTTCTTCAGTAGTAAGTTACAATTTACAACTAAATTGAAAAATAAACACGTAATTAATTAGGTTGAGATACAAGCATCTTCCTCTTTAAAGAAATTCAAGCCCCATGGAGTTTGAATTCCTCAATCACCGCAATAGTTATCCTCTTGGCTTCTCTCCTCCAAGACATAATATTCCAACCGAAATGTTGTCTAATTCAATCATTTTATGGTACTAGAGGATGAAATCAAAACACTACAAAATTACACATTTCTTTGGGCCAATAAAATCTAATTGTTGCTGAGAAAAAATATGAAGTTGTAGTATATATGTGTATAGAAAAATTGTTAGAATATGAGTAATATTTGTGTTTATTTTTTATTTTGTGTGCAATAATTCATTTACTCAAGCAAATTGCCACAAACTGCTCACCAAATAAATAGTGGTATAAAATGAATCCATCTAACTAAATGTCTATCGAACATAGCAAAAGACGCGCATATAGACCATTCTATTCCCATGACTGGAAAATAAAAGTGACATAAGCCACAATCTATTTCTCTAGACAATGATACAATACCAAAAACATGGCCGCATTAAGAGCCATAAGACTTTGAACTATCTATAGTAAATCACATTTTACTACTTGCACCTCTCTAGATCTTCAACCGAAAAGATAACCCACCATTCACGGATATTGTGGCCAAACATCCACTTTCTTGAAATAATGACCATAATACTACATAATGACCATTACTCTATGAAAATCATCTATATTAATGACTAAGATCACCAAGACTTATCACTTGTAACAACCTTAGCTTATCACTTATAACAATATTAGGATCTTCAGCTTATCTCATTGATAATGTTGATAATTTTTAAATTACTTTGTACTCTATATAAATTCATACTTCTACTGAAATTAAATCATTGAAGGAGTTTCAACAAGTATCATTATTCTTTATAGGACCACTAAATCAAATATGTAGAGACTCCAAATATCATTTAATGGAACATAATTAGAAGTTTTGGGACTTGATGACACATGTTTTATTATTTTAAGTTAAAATCTGTAAAAATAAAATAAAAATGTTTAGAATTCATTTGTACTTTTGAAAATGGTAGGGGTTCAATTGCAATTTTTTCATTGTATTTTCTTTTTTTTTTCCTATTATTTTAATTTATTTAAGTTAAGGGCAAAATTGTCAAAAAAATTATTTTGGGTATAATCTGTACGAATAAATGGAAGGATATGGATGATATCTGCTAAAAAATTTGAATGGGATAATATTGTTACAAACCTTAAAGAATGAAGACCATTATAATAATAACCCTTGTTATAAATATACAGATTATGTAATATTTAAGAGTTTACTTATGTAAAATATACATAGATGTACATATGTAACCATGCAGAACAATGTTAACCGTGTGTCATTATTTTATTTATTTATTTATTGTTGTATGAGAAACTCCATACTAAACTTTATTCAAAGCAACATCGTAAATGTTGTTTTATTTTGGAGCTTGTAGGACTCTTGCTGTAAGTATAAAGTACAATTTTAAAGTATTTTAGCGTAGTTCCAAGCACATATATTTATTGCAATACCCTTGCTATATTAGTACTCTTGCACGTGGCATTTAGAATAGAGAATTTGATGGAAGCAATTCAAAATAATCTTGTTAGTATTTTATTGGAATTCATTAATTGCAAAAAAAAATTTGGTAAAAACAAATGATTTTCGTGTCACACTTTTGTATTAATTGCTAATGATTGATTTGTTATCTAATCCCAAAGTATGGAAATGTGTAACTTGTATCATATGTTTAATAGCATTCAAAAATTAAGGAAAATAGATGAGTGGGATTGCTTTGGTTCATGGGCAGATTTTGGGGGCGGACCGCCCGAAAAAATCGCTTTTTATAGTGTAAAAATTTTAAAATAGTCCGATTTTAGTAATGTAATCGATCTTGAAGAACAATTTTTTTAATAAAGAATCCTGACTCAAAAAATTCTCTAAATTCATTCCTCGCTTTTGTTTATGATCATAAGAGGTATGATTATCTATATAAGTTTTTTATGCATGTTAGTTTGTTTTATTGTACATTATGTTTTCTCAAAACATGTTAACAAAATAAAGGGTTCATGATGGATAAAACATAGGTGCATCTCTCAAGGTTCTTTTCAATCTAATGTGTTAAGGTAAAAACAAAGAGATAGTAAAATAAGACAATATTATAAAATTGTTATTAAACTAGTTGTTTTGTGCTTGTAGACTGATAAGTGTACAAAGTGCATTTATTCGAACTTTAAAACTTAAGGGTGTGTTCTCTTTGGTGTTTTCAACTCATTTTCTGTTTTTTGTTTTTAAAATAGTGAAAACACGCTGTTTTTGCTTATTTTTAAAATACATTTTCCTAAACATCCAAAAAAAAAATTCTAAGGAAATGGAAAATGATGTTTTGATCGCTTTTCACGTTATGTGTACAAAATATGCCTGTTTTTCAAAATGGTTGAAAACGCACGTTTTGGTTGAGGAGGTCCACGTTTCGAGTCTAGCATCCGACATTTTTTTTCCATTTTACGCTGGGCAAAACAACGATAATTTAGTTATTTTTCGCGTTTTTTTTACAAAATGCGGCTCTTTGCTAAAACGGTCAGCACGCGCTAATTCCAAGTTGGAGGTCAGGGGTTCGAGTCTCCACCATGCGCGGCTCATTTTTAATTGTTTTGAATTAATATAATTGTTTTATATTGTTTTTAATTTGAAATATAATTGTTTTTAATTGTTTTTAATTCCTAACATAATTGTTTTTAATTAATAATTATTTGTAATTCCAAATAATTTCATGTTTTTAATTGTTTTAAATTTTTTAATTTCAATAATAATTGTTTTAAATTGTTTTTAAATGTTTTAATTCCAACAATAATTATTTTTAAATGTTTTAAATTGTTTTTAAATATTTTTAATTCCAACAATAATTGTTTTTAAATGTTTTTAATTGTTTTTAAGTGTTTTTAATTCCAAATTATTGTTTTTAATTATTTTTAAATGTTTTTAATTAATAATTTTTTTAATTCAAAATAATTCTAAAATTTTTCAATGTTTTTAATTCCAACAATAATTATTTTGAATTGTTTTAAATTCCAAGTAAGTCCAAATTTCTAAAAAAATTGCAAGGAAACGTATTTTCAAGTTTTCTATTTTCAGAAACAATTTTTGAAAATTTCAAATATCTCAAAACAAGCACTCAAAGCACAAAATAAAAAATGAATTCAAAACTCAAAACACAAAACAGAAACTCAAAAAGAACACCACCTAAGCTTTTAATTTAGTGTATTGTTCTTTCTATTTTAGTTTTGGACCCATTTATAAGCAAGTGGAGAAGAAATGATGGAAAGAGAAACAAATTGGAAGATGTTTGGGAAGTACGAGGATCAAATCGAACTCAATTGAAGCTTGAAGGACTACGTTGGAGGTTATTGAAAGTTTTAAGGACTAACATGACCAAAATCCAAAGTTGGGGGATTAAAAGACGCAGAATGAAAATTTTTGCCTAAGTGATCGCCCGAATTTGTATTGGGTGATCACCTAACCATGAAATTTAAAAGCACAACCTAAATATTTTGCCCATGATGGTCCAAGTTTGCTAGTACAATTTTACATGTATATTTTTTTTTTACTTTTTTAGTTCGATTCCAATTAGGAATCTTTTGGGCCATGACTTTGAGGATTTTTGGAATCTTTTAGGACACTATTAAGAGACTATATATATGAGTTCTTAACCAAAAATTAAAGAGTCAATTAGTAGAGATTTTAAGAGGAGAAACAAGAAAATAAGATTGAACAAAATCGAGATCCATTCCTTCGAGTTTTTTTGTTATCCGGGTGATGGATTCTATATTTTCTTTTTGTTTTCTTCCTCTTAATATGTTAGGGGAGATTTATTTTGTGCTAGGATCATGATGAAACTTGTATCATGAACTTTTAATACTTTGAACTTAATTTTTGATATTTAAACACATTTTTAATTTTGAACAATTGATATTGATTTTTTTCATCTACAATTATATGCACAACGATTGTATGATTTTTGTGGCTTGTTTTACCATCGATAGACTGAAAATAAGTTAAATATAGTATCAATTATCGTAGAGTTCGATAGAAGATAGAGATATATCGCTATGATTTACATGGTCTTTAAGTATTCACAAATTTTAATGTATTATTGTATGTTCGAATCATTATAGAGATATAGTCGGGTCACATATAAAGATAAGTTTAATTATATTCGAGATAGATTGTTAAACAAATTAGAAATATTGATCTTCATAATTAAATCATGTTATCAAATTCAATGGTCCGAGTTAAAGGAGATTGGTATAAGTGGAATCGGGATCCTAGTACGCTTTTCTTTATTAAATTTATATCACATTCGCATTCATCTCAACTTTAGATTAATTTTAGTAAATTTAGGCCTTGCATTGAGTAGTTAGTTATGTAGTTTGATAATTAAATCATAGAAAATCCTTTGAATTCTATAGTTTCGGTTAAGGCTAAATTAATTCAAAATTAGACTAAACCAATCTATACAATACTTAGACTCTAAAATCCACTTTATTACTTATGCGATCCATATACTTGCGAAATAATATTTCTAACAAGTTTTTGGCGCGTTGCCAGATATTGTGTTTTAGTTTTTTTAGTTATATTAGCTATAATTCGAACTTTATTTATTTATTTAATATTTCAGTTTATTTTAGTGTTTGCATTGTTTCTTTTCAGGCCTTTGCATGCAAAGTGTGACACACGGGCCTCTAATAGCAGTTGATTCAGAAAATCGAATAAACTTTCCATCGTAGGCAAAGAGAAGCAAGAAAATGACACTAAAAACACAAAAAACAACATGACTCTATGTATAATAATGAGATTATTCGGACACGATGAGAAAATCAGGCTATATCTTAGAAATGTGCCAACATTTTAAATATCAATGGATCTTAGACGTTGCCATCCGGCTACGTTTGTTTTCACATACTCTACGTGACAAAACTCTTGAGTGGTTGAACTCACAATCGATTGCCAGCATCACCCCTTGGAACGGCTTAGCCTAAAAATTCTATACAAAATTATTTCCACCGGTTAAGATTACAAAGTTGAAGCATGAAATATCTATATTTCAGCTGTCAGAATCTGAATCTTTTTATGAGGCATGAAACATATTCAAAAATATGCTAAATAAGGGCATTAGTAAAGTGTCATCATCATGACATTAGTAAGGGGTTCAAGTACAATATTTTTATGCAAAACTTTTTTCCTCTTTTAAAAGTATGATTAATTCTTCATCCAACGGTTCATTATCCACCAAAACTATTGCTGAAGCTTTGGAACTGTTTGAGAGAATGGCTACCACCACTGACATGTAGGCATCAGACCGGCTATACAAAAGAGAACTTCAGGGATACATGAAGTAGACACTTTCACTATATTATCTTCAAAAATAGACTCGTGGTATACAAAGTGGAGAGGATGTCGCATTCAGTCAATGCAATGTAGACGATAAACTTGTGAAAAGTGTGAGGCTAATCACAATGCATCATAATGTCCTCTTCTATCACAACAACACATCATTATGTTCAAGGTGGTCAATACTAACAAAATAATCTATTCTTTTACACATTTAATCCGTAGGGATAATATTCCAAATTTTTTTCTTGATGGATAATGAGAATAACAAAGACACCACGTGGTTCTCGGCCAAAGAATGTAAAAGAGAGTTTCATTGGAAGATATGTTTAGTAAGTTCGTGGAGAAAACCGAGCAAAGACATGGAAGTAATTAATCGGCTCATGAGAAGGACAAAACTACTATCCAAAATCGTAGCACTTCAATAGAGAATTTAGAGATACAGATGAGTCGATGGCGTCAAGTATGTCGTAGACCGATGGTACCTTGCCAAGCAACAGTCAACCCCATACATGCAATAACAACTAGAAATGGGACGCAATTTATCCGAAATACATGTAAAAGGCCAATCAAGAAAAACAAGTTTTTGAGGAACATGGCGAAGAAGTAACTCCGTATGTGCGCATCTAATCACGAAAGGTGTGGTAGACCATGATCAAACAAAAGCTTTAGAACTAATAAAAAATATGTACAACCCATCCTTTTCCCACAAATGTTAGATTCATAAAAGAAGAAGCAGTGATCAACAATGTTCACAATTTTTGATCATCTAAGGAAGTCGTATATTAATATACCATTTTTAGAGGCATCGACTCAAATGTCCAACTACGCTACTTAATATGAAACAACCGCTTGCAAATAAGAAAAGTCAAGTAAGAGGATACAAGAAACTTATAGGAGAAATAAGTGATATAGTAAAAAAGCCACTACCAGACAAAAAAAAATGATCTAGACAGCTTCACAATTCTAATTAGCAACGGTAGCCTTGTGATCGACAAGACATTGTGCGATAATGGTGCAAGTATTAATTCAATGCCTCTTTATGTTTTTAGGAGATTAGGACTTGGTAAAGTTAAACCTGCAAAGTTCATTCTTTAGTTGGCCGAAAAAGCCATTTCGGATGGTAGAAGATGTGGTGATGAGAGTGGAAGAGTTCTTATTTTCTATTGATTTCGTTGTTCTTGATATGCCTGTTCTTGATATGCCTGAGGATGTAGAGATTCCTATTATCTTGGGTCAGCCCTTCTTAGTTACTTCGGATGCTCTCATTGATGTTTCACGAAGTATATTGACATTGAAAGTTCGGGATGAAGTAGAGGTATTTCATATGTTGGGTAAAGATGAGGCACCACCACTTCCTCCTTATTAGACAGGATATCAAGTTGAGACCTTGAAGAAATTCAAGAAAAGTTTCTTTAAAAAGTTTTGAGACACTCATTGGACAATGTACTCTCAAATTCCAGTGAAAAAAATGATAACTAGGAGGAGGCTTGCAAAAGAACTTAGAAATGTTTGTTACACTTCAAAAATTAACCTAAAATTATAAATGAAACAATTGATGATGAAAATTGAGTTCTAGCAATGAGTGAAGAGCTAGCTTAATTTTAGAGAAATAAAGTCCGAGAATTTTTATCTCACCAAGGACACAAATTTGATCGACACGATTGGATATTTAAAAATAAATATGATGAACATGACAAAATAGTCAGAAACAAGACACGCTTGGTTGCAAAGGAATACACTCAAATGGAAAGAGTGGATTTTGATGAAACATTTGCACCTGGTACTAATCACATTTATTACTTCAAATAATTTTAATCTTCTTTCCTAATTGATTTTCAATATTGACTTTAGGGAAATTGGCGCAAATGGTCCCTAACGTATCACATTAGTGCGCAAATGGTCCCTAACCTTTCATTTTTGGCGCAATGGTTCCTAACCTTCTACTGATGGGTGCGCAATTGGTCATTTTTGACGGATTCTATTAAAAACCTTTTATTTAGGTGCGCAAATGGTCCATAAATTTTTTTTTGTCTTTATTAGTAGGGGTAAAATGGTCAAGTTACATTTTTTTTCAACCTTTCAATTGGCGCAAATGGTCCCTAACCTTATTTTTAATATAGAAATTTACAATTGGATTCCTAATCTTTATAAAAAAGTGAAAATAGGTCCGATATTTTAATTTTTTTATTAAATTATTTTTTATTATTAAGTAATCATATTATTTAAAATTCAAATTTTAATTTTATCATTACAACATAAAAAGAAAAATAAATTTGTCACAAATAGAAATTTTAATTATTGAGTCACAAATACAAATCCAAAATTTCGATTTTATATCGTCTCATATTTACTGGGTCAACTTAGCCCGCTTTTGAGCTACAAAAAGTATTATCAAGGCACCTAATTTTAAATTTTAATTTATTTTTTTATTTAAAAAAAAGCAAACATTGCCGATTTTAAATTTTAATTTATTTTTTTATTTAAAAAATCAAAAAAAAAAAAAAAGAGTAAACACTTTTTTAAAGTTTTATTTAAAAAGTGTAAAACTTTGACAATTTATATTGAACAAAAATTATGTGAGCTAAACGAGGAATTTGTCTCAACTTCCAACAATAAATACAAAAATACGAGTAGAAATTGTTTATTTGGCATTTGATTTATATATGTTGTGTAATCTATCTAGAAACACAATGGAGTTTTCCAATCTCAGAGAATAATTTAGGTTGCAACATGAACCATAAAGATGTCTAGCTAATTTCCCACTTATGTGATAAAATTTGTCATTTTGTCTCAATGATTTAGACATTTGAATTCTGTAAGAAGAAAATTAGTCCCAGAAATAGTAAAAGTGGTGGGAAGAAATTACAAAAGTTAAAACTCTATATGTTGTTGTAAATTCATTGAATTTAATTTTATCAACTTTTGGTTATATATTTTTGTGTTATATCAACTTAATGGTTATATATTTTTGTGTTATATCAACTTAATGGTTAAATTTGTGTAAAGAACTAAGGGGCTGTTTTCTTGCCCATTTTCAATCTATTTTCTATTTTGTGCTTTTGGAAATAGTGAAATGCGTTTTCTTCATATTATTTTGAAAATTCATTTTCAAAAGACTATAAAATTTATCAAAGGAAACGGAAAATGGCATATTTGGCGTTTTGGATTTCCTTAACAAACAAAAAAGAGGTGTTTTCCAAAACGGCCAAAACGCTGCTTTGGCCGTGGAGGTCGGCGGTTCGAGTCATCAATCCGGCGTTTCTGTTTTTTTTTTTTTTATTTTAGGCTGTGCACAAAACTTATAATATAATCAATTGCCGCGTTTTTTTAACAAAACGCTGCTCCTTGCCTCAATGGTCATCGCGCACAAAATGTTTTCTGGAGGTCACGGGTTCGACTCTTCACATGAGCGGTTCCTTTTTTTAGTGTTTTGAATTAATATAATTGTTTTAAATTGTTTTAATTCCAAATATAATTGTTTTAAATTGTTTTTAATTCCAAATATAATTGTTTTTAATTAATAATTATTTGTAAATATTTTTAATTGTTTTTAATTTCAAAACATAATTGTTTTTAATTATTTTTAAATATTTTTAATTCCAACAATCATTGTTTTTAAATGTTTTTAATTCCAAATAATTGTTTTAATTGTTTTTAAATATTTTTAATTCCAACAATCAATGTTTTTAAATGTTGTTAATTCCAAATAATTGTTTTTAATTGTTTTAATTGTTTTTAAATATTTTTAATTCCAACAATCAATGTTTTTAAATTTTTTTAATTCCAAATAATTGTTTTTAAATATTTTTAATTCCAACAATCAATGTTTTTAATTCCAAATAATTGTTTTTAAATGTTTTTAAATATTTTTAATTCCAACAATCAATGTTTTTAAATGTTTTTAATTCCAAATAATTGTTTTTAATTGTTTTAAATGTTTTAATTAATAATTATTTTAATTCCAAATAATTCCAAATTTTTTCAATGTTTTTAATTCCAACAATAATTTTTTTTGAATTGTTTTGAATTAATAATTATTTTAATTTCAAATAAGTCCAAATTTCTAAAATGTTTCAAGGAACGTTGTTTTCGGCTTTTTTTTTCAAAACAATTTTCAAAAATTCCAAAAGAACGATTTTCAAAAATATCAAAATAAACACTCAAAACACAAAACACAAAACGAATTCAAAACACAAAACACAAAACACAAACGCAGTTATAACACCACCCAAGCTTTTGCCTTTTGGTTGAAAAAGAGGAATTTGATTCTGTAGTAATGATTTAATGTTTAAGTGCCATTAAAGAAATGTCTGACCTGACATCATTCAAGAAAGATTTAGGATGAAGAGCTGCTTGACAAACAAGCTCAAACAATCTTTCAACGTTTACAGTGACATGTCATCATGTGACACTTTTTATTTGAGCCCACTGAGAGTATTATATTACTACTCTTTTATTGAATTTACTTTTTGACAGAAAAGTAAAGAAGAGATCGTGACATCTGGAAAGTGCGTGCAAAGCTTTTATATCAAAACGTGGGTGGGGTAGCTTATGTCCATATCTGCAGGGATTTCATCTTATCCTGTCAATTATTGAGAGGTGAGGTATATTTTTGATTAGCCAAGTTTGAGTTATCATTTATCTCAATTTTACATCGCTGATAATACGCTTCAATCTTGTGTTTGTGTGCGATGGAAGAGATCCTAGATGGCTTATGCTTCTACTTTCACTTACTCAAACATTAGAACAGATCCTGCATCATCCTGATGATCAATGTCAGGTTCTTCATCAACAAGAAGAGCAGATCGGAAGATCTCTCCTTGAAAAGGTTAGATTCTTTCTATCATTTCTAGAAGATCATTCACAAAAAATGGTGAAACAATTAGAAGTTTGAAGGAAGAATTAGAGTGGCAGCATATGAAGCAGAAGATATAATTGAATCCCAGATTGATATATCTGATCAGATTGTATCAGATTCTAGAAATCACTGTGAGAGGTGCGTGGAGTTTAGGTGTCACAATTTGGCGAAGAAATATGAAAACTTACAGAAGGTAATACAAGAACTTGATTCCATTTCAGAACAGGTAGTGAATATGAAGGACAGGAACGACGTAGAAATTCTGCCACCTAGAAATTATGATGTATCAATTTGTAGAATCGCAAGATTTGTGATATGTTGGGAGAGAGAGAATGAAAGGTTTAGAAATGTCCATGTGAAATAATTTGGGAAACTTTTAAGCGCTAAATATTTTTTCCAACTCAAATGTTTCCCACTTAAATATTCTTCATACATTGGGGACGGATATTTTTGAAAAACTCGGTCCCAGATAATCTTATTTGGGACGGTTTTTTTGAACATCCCTATACATTTTTTTGCCAAAAAATTTAGTATATAATTAAAAGACCATTGGGGACGGGTCAAATTGTCCCAAATAATTCATAATTGGGACGAAGCTCAAGAAAACCGTCCCTAATGATAAGATTTTTGGAACGCATATTTATAAACAGTCTCTAATAATTGACTATTGGGGACGATTTTTTCAACCGTCCCCAATAATGCGTCTCCAAATGTCAAATTTTTAGTAGTGCTTGTAGAAATCCTTGTGTTCTTTATTTTTTGCCCATTATTTATTAATCCAACCCTAACATTAGTATGGCAGAAACTTAAATTATTGTAAAGCTAGGTTTTGGTCTTCTCTAAATAACTAAGAACCTTTCCGAATGCCTTCCAATGTTTGGCACTAGGATTTATAGTAAACTTACTAACTACTATATCCAATCTTGTACTCTCTGTACAACATACATTAAACTATTCAATAGCACTTGCATACTCTATTTGTGCAATTGTCCTTCCATCATTCTTAACTAGCTTGATGCTTGGATCAAACGAGATATTTGTTTGTTTTATGTTCTAGTGTTTGAACTTATTCACCACATTTTCAATATAATATGATTAAGTTAATGAATAACCTCCATTTTTCTTTGTTACTTTGATTTGTCCAATATCCTTCATCTGAATGTGAAAGATAAAATATATTCATTTCATTAGTTCATTACATGTGATTACAACATTTCATCAACATATAGACAACGAGACACGATATATTTATTGCATATTTTAGAGTATAAGCATTTATTTACCGATTATGCACAAAACCATAAGAAATAATTCACTTACATATTTATTGCATACTTTAGAGTATAATCACTTATTTACCCTATTATGCACAAAACCAAAAGAAATAATTGCATGATCAAATTTCCCAACCGCTTTTAGGTGATTGTTTTAATCTATATAGAAATTTAACTAATTCACATACTTTATTTTTGTTACCGGTAGCCCAAAATATTTCGCTTGTTCCATATAAGCTTCTTGATTGAGAACTCAATTTAAAACGCATTTTTAATATCCATTTGATGAATATACAAATCATAGATTAAAAATAATGCAAATAAAATCATAGTTGAAGTTATTCTAGTTATATGTGTCAAAATAATCAATTCGCCTTTTTGTTGATATCCTTTGGTTGCTCTTCTAATCTTAAATGTTTGAATAGTACCGTCTGTGGTGGCATTTCTTCCTAAATACCTACTTATATCCAATGTGTTTCGATCCCGTGGTAAATAGACATTCTACCAAGTATTGTTAGACATAATAGAATCTATCGTCGCTTAACACATCTATTCAAATGATATTGTCTCTCAAGCCATTGCTTCTTTATAGATTTTTGGATCACTTTCAGCTTGATAAACAAATAGAATTTTTCTTACAACACCATCCCTATTTTTGTCAATTGCTTAAGAGAAATAAGTTGAGAATCAATCGATCCTACACTTTTTTCTTGAAGAGAAATTTTCTTCTTCAAGGTTTATTTGATTGCTCAACATCTTTGGAAGATGTTTCAATTTTGGAATCCTCTAGAAACTGGAATCTCCACTGAGTTTTATTAAGAGTTTGAAAATTATTCTCCATGGTTGATAAATTCTCAAAAAATTCCATGACTCGTGATTCTATTACCACATTGGATTTTGAATTCAATAATCAATATGCTTTGCTGTTTACAGCATGTTTTCTTACCATAAGCACACACCCCACTTTGAAATATCCAGTGTTTTGTTTCTCCATTTTCACATTTAATAAGGAGAAATCTTATATTTCTATTAGAAATATGACATCAAGAATTGCCTCACCCCATAAATTAAACGGTAATTTAGCACACAATAATATAGAATTTATCAGCTTTAAGAATATCATGTTCTTTCTTTCTACCACTTTATTTTTTTATTTTTCAGATATTCTCGATGCGCTACATTGTTGAATTATGCCATGTTATTAACAAAATGTTAAATTCATAAGAGAGATACTAATCACATTTATCACTTCAATGATTTTCAATTTTGACTTTATAAACTTTAACCATATTAAAAGCCTCATTTTTATATTTCAACTAATAAACATAAGTAAATCTAGAAAAATAAAATTATGAAATATTTATTTTCTCCTCATGTTAACATACCATTTAATATACACATTGAATGAACAAATTCAAGTAAATTTGAAATTTACACTATGAAATGACTTCTAGTCATTTTAGATTTACAAACTTCACATTTATTTTACTTATTTATATCACATGAAATCAATCTACACTTGATCATTCTTTTCTTTTCACAGTACTTATACATATATGTCCTAATTTATTGTGTCATAATCAATCATATAAGCAGAATCAAACATGCACGTGCCACTGTCGTCGGCCTACCAGGCTGAGCTAAAAGCTTGTGGGCACATATAGGCCTTGGGTTCTAGGTAGAGATGGCAAATGGGCCAGTTGGCCCAGCCCGAAATGGGACGGGCCACACATGAAACTGGGTCGGGCCACACATGAAACTGGGCCGGGCTGGCCCTGGCCCAGTTTTCAGAGGCTAATAGATTTCTGGGCCAGCCCAGCCCGATTTAGCCACCGCCAGTAGGCCAGCCCAGCCTTAATTTTACATTATTTTTTTTTATATTTGTAGATTTAAAAAAAAAATTTTAAAAATAAAAATCAAATGTGTTCCCAACTTTCTAAAGAACAGATTCTTTTTCTCCTCCTCCCACGCTAGCATCTTGCTAATTAGATTATCATCAATATTTTAGCTCCAGAATGTTGCTGGTTTGCACAAGATTAAACAGTATTAAGGCTACAAAAAATGTACCTGGAATCTTATTTATTGCGCATTTTAGGTTTATGTGTGCACCTCGGCCAACATGTGACCGTTCTCATCCTAATAACAGTAATCATGAGATGACAAGGAAATACAACTCATATCTAGCAGCTATATTTTCTGGACTACTAGAAATGACTTACTAAATACAGATTGCTTGTTCTTACATTCATCATATCATAGAGTTATAAAACTACATTTTGAGATTACTTGAATATAATCCTCTAGCCAACTTTCCTCATCGCATGCAGCAAGGCAATAAACATCCTATCCAATATCTCATTTCGGCTCAAAGCGTCATTTGAATGTCAATGTTAGCTAAGATTTCCCACGGATCCACCAGACCTGCAGCAGATGAAGGTTTCATACTTTTCAGTTGTCACCTTATGAACAATGTGCAGGAAAGAAGGAAGAGAGAAAAATGATTGAAGAAAAGATTTCAAACTAGAATCAATTAACGCGCAATAGTTATATCAGGTTGAATATGAATTCACCTTCAATATGTTTCTAGCTATTCATGGCCTCATAAAATGATATAAGTCTTGGATAATATACGCTTATAACGCACTAGAGCAGATCTGCAATCCTCTTCCATTATCCATACAATTCTTCCTCCATCCAAAATTGAATGAACTGTATAGAGTTCTAAAAATCGAAAAAGCTGCTCATAAATGTTTCTTGCCTTGATCTTGTTCTTCAAAATTTTTTCCTTCTTGAATACCCTGATTATTTTGAACCAGTCAAAAATCAGTGACACGAGAATTTCTTGTTTCACTAAGAATGCTCAGAGCATTGGCTTCACAACAGTTCCTCGCGAAGACTGTTGTCAACTAACAAGAAAAACTTATGTAGGAAAATCATATAGCAATGTGAACATTTCTACATGGAAAAGAAATGGTACCAAGCAAGTAAAATATCCCTTTACCAATGCAGATTCTCAATTCTAATATAAAGCTTTATTAAAATAATGGGAAAATATTAAAAAAAACTTGGAAAACTAACAGCTAATTTGTCCAAAACAAAAGACATCTTAGACACCTAAACTAACTTGAAAAGAAATATATTCTTATGGCCAAAATCCAATTCAAAAATTCTTGCTTCACATTTCTCAACAGGAAATTTTCTGTTGGGGAATCAAAACAACTAATTGTCATTGTTAAACACTAAATCCAAGAAACCCATCTCTACCATTTTCCAATAAATCCAATACTAAAATTCCACAAATAACAAATTCTAAAAGAACAAAAAAAAAAAAAAACAAATTTACCCGTTGTTTTTTGCACATCGCACCAGTTTGTCGGACATTCCGCACTCGCCCAGGCGCCCCTCAAAAATTGCGGTCACGGGTCGAGGAAGAAAAGAAATAGAGTTCGCAAGCTGGGTTAACGGATTTTGGAGCTGATTTCGACGGATTGGAGCTTGAATTGAGGAAAATGGAGTGCAATTCACGGAAGAAGTGAATGGATTAACGGCATGGCCGAACTTATCAATTTTGGGGTCATCACAATTGGGCTGGACTCCAAGCTAGGAAAAATAGAATCAAAGAACAGGCCAACCCGACGAGTCCAACTGGCCCATCGGGCCAATCACTCAATTTTTCTGGGCTGGATTTTTAGGGCCGACCCAACCCAAATTTCGACTATCTGGGCTAGCCCACTGGACTGGCCCATTTTGCCACCTCTAGTTCTAGGATTGGGCTTTGCCCAATATATTACTTTTGGACAACCCAATATATTACTTTTGGACAAATATATATTAATGGGTAACAAACTAGAATTATTAATTAGAATGATTTCACTATCTTAGTTGAGTTAAAATTAGATTTTTTTTTTTTTTTTACTTGTATCCTATAAATAGAAGATGTTTTTCATTTTTGGGAACGTGACTTCGAGGGTTTTTTAGAGGAAAATTGTAAGTCTAGTATTTTTTTTTGTTTCTCTTTGGCTTTGTCATGAAAGAAGTAGAAATTGAAAGACAAAGAAAGTTTAGGTTATTTTTCTACGATCGCTGAGGGTTTGGGTGTTAGAAAATTCTTTATGATCAGAATAATTTTTCAATTAAAAACTTTGACAATTTATATTGAACAAAGATTATGTGGGCAAATGAGCAATTTGTCTCAATTTCCAACAATAAATACAAAAATATGAGTAGAAATTGTTTATTTGGCATTTGATTTATGGAAAATGTTTGTCAACCAAAACTTGAATTCACTATGATAAAATATTTTAGTGTCCTTCGAAAGATACATTCAAAATTTGAATCGTGCTTTTCAGCCGACATTTTTGATATTTTATCTATAATCGCCCAAGCTTTCATCCCAAGTTGTTGTCTTTGTAGCATTACTCTTGATTTATATATGTTGTGTAATCTATCTAGAAACACAATGGAGTTTTCCAATCTCAGAGAATAATTTAGGTTGCAACATGAACCATAAAGATGTCCAGCTAATTTCCCACTGATGTAATAAAATTTGTCATTTTGTCTCAATGATTTAGACATTTGAATTCTGAAAGAAGAAAAATAGCCCCAGAAACAGTAAAAGTGGTGGGAAGAAATTACAAAAGTTACAATTTATATGTTGTTGTAAATTCATTGAATTTAATTTTATCAACTTTTGGTTATATATTTTTGTGTTATATCAACTTAATGGTTAAATTTGTGCAATAATTAGTACTAAGTTTTGGTCGAAAAAGTTAGGGAATTTGATTCTATTTACTTTTTGACAGAAAAGTAAAGAAGAGATCATGGACATATGGGAAAGATAAAAAGAAGTGGGGACAAAGAAATATCATCTGGAAAGTGGGTGCAAAGCTTTTTATCAAAACGTGGGGTGGGGTAGCTTATGTCCATATCTGCAGGGATTCATGATCTAACATTTCATCTTATCCTGTCAATTATTGAGGGGTGAGGTATATTTTTTGATTAGCCAAGTTTGAGTTATCATTTAATTATCTCAATTTTACATCGCTGATAATACGCTTCAATCTTGTGTTTGTGTGCGTTGGGAGAGATCCTAGATGGCTTATGCTTCTCTACTTTCACTTACTCAAACATTAGAACAGATCCTGCATCATCCTGATGATCAATGTCAGGTTTTTCATCAACAAGAAGAGCAGATCGGAAGATCTCTCCTTGAAAAGGTTAGATTCTTTCTATCATTTCTAGAATATCATTCACAAAAAAATGGTGAAATAATTAGAAGTTTGGAAGGAAGAATTAGAGTGGCAGCATATGAAGCAGAAGATATAATTGAATCCCAGATTGATATATCTGATCAGATTGTATCGGATTCTAGAAATCACTGTGAGAGGTGCGTGGAGTTTAGGCGTTACAATTTGGCGAAGAAATATGAAAACTTACAGAAGGTAATACAAGAACTTGATTCCATTTCAGAACAGGTAGTGAACATGAAGGACAGGAACGACGTAGAAATTCTGCCACCTAGAAACCCTTTCCCTGCTGGTTCATCAAAATTTGGTTCTAGCAACAAGAGTGATATGGTGGGATTTGATGATGAATTGATGCAAGTTAAGGATCGACTCACTGGACCACCTTCTAAACTCAAAATCATCTCAATTGTTGGGATGGGAGGCATTGGTAAGACTACGTTTGCTAGAAATGTTTATGATGATCCACTTATTGAGTATCACTTTCACATTCGTGCGTGGACCACAATATCTCAAGAATATAATGTGCAAAAAATGCTCACTGACCTTTTAGATTCCTCAAGTAACATTGAAAATTTAGCTGAAAAACTATACAAATATCTGAAGGGTAAAAGATATCTCATTGTATTGGATGATATGTGGGATACCAAGGCTTGGGATGAAGTCCAACGGTTGTTTCCAGATGATAATAATGGAAGTCGAATCATTTTGACTACTCGCCTAGCAGATGTGGCTGTTTATGCTGGATCTTCTGGTGCTATTCATCATCTGAGTTGTCTGAGTCCGGAAAAAAGTTGGAACCTTCTGCACCAGACAGTGTTTGGGGAAGAATGTTGTCCATGTGAACTCGAGGAAATTGGAAAGGAGATTGCAAAGAATTGCAAAGGACTTCCACTTGCACTTGTGGTGATTGGTGGCCTCCTCTACAAAGGCAAGAGGACACATGATTACTGGATGTACGTTAAACAAAATGTCAATTCTGCAGTAATTGGTACTGATGATCAGTTCATGGAGATCCTATTGTTGAGTTATAATCACTTGCCTCATCATTTGAGAGCATGCTTTCTTTATATGGCAGTTTTCCCTGAAGATTATGAGATCCGAAAATCCCAACTCACCAAGTTGTGGGTTGCCGAGGGATTTATAAAACCAGATAGATCTAAAAGCTTGGAAGCGGTGGCAGATAAGTACGTGGAAGATCTTCTCGATAGAAATATGATTCTGGCTCATGAGCGGAGTTATACAGGTAAAATCAAAATCTGCAGCATCCATGACCTCATGAGAGACCTTTGCGTGAGGAAAGCTCAGGAGGAGAACTTTCTTCATCTCTATGATCGGCTTGTTAAGAATTTTCCAGAAGTTACATACAATCAGCGTCGTGTAAGTATTCATTCAGATATTTATGGTCATCACCTTGAAGACACTTACGGCTCGCAAGTCCGTTCTCTTCTATACTATAGTAAAGAAACATATCTCCCCACAAGTTTCCTACTACTAAGGGTATTGAATGCACTCAGAATAAGTTTCTCTGAGTTTCCAGTTGAAATAGTGGAACTAGTTAACTTGAGGTATATTGTTTTGAACTGCATTGGAACTTGGGAGCTTCCTGCGTCAATATCCAAACTTTGCAATCTTCAAACATTAATTATTTATTCCCTAGGCACAGTAAAGCTACCATCAGATATCTGGAAGATGCCACGATTAAGGCATATCTGGACTTGGACGTGCTTCTTGGCTTATCCTTCTGCTGCAGGAAATGGGGAAAAATTGCAGTTCTGGAAAACCTACAAACACTTAAGGGAGTGATAGATTTCAAATTTACCAAGAAGGTCCTTCAAATGATGCCGAACCTGAAGAAATTGAAAATTGATTCCATCACTCTTGCGCTGAGTTGTCGTCCTTTGTATTGACAAGTTTATCCATCTACTTCAACTAGAAGATTTGAATTGCAACTTTATGTACGAATCTGATGGAAATTTTATCCTTCCTCTTATGGAGAACTTTCATCTCCCACCGACACTCAAAAGGTTAACATTGATAGGTTGCAGATTATCTTGGAAAAGTATGGCGATTATTGGTTCACTGCCTAATCTTGAAGTGCTCAATCTGAAATATTTTAACATTGATGGCTCAGTGTGGAAACCAACTGAAGGGAAATTTTTGCAATTGAATGTTTTGCTACTTCATCGGACTGATCTGGAGCATTTGAAAGCTGATAAAACTAAGTTTCCGAGTCTTCAGCACTTAACTTTTAGTTACTGCAGAAAACTGGTAGAGATCCTTCCGCAATTGGAGATATTCCAACTCTTCAGGTAATCAAGTTATTTGGATGTAGCGCATCTGCTGTGAATTCGGTAAAGTTAATACAAGAGGAACAACGAGACTTGGGAAACGACAACCTTCAGATTATTATTCATGATAGTGATATGGTAAAAGTTCCCTACACATCTGTTACTATTGCTGTACACTAGGTTTATTGGCTTACTACAAAATTAAATTTACTAATCAAGTTTATTTTCCTTGCTCTACTCTGCAGCTAAGAATTGGTTACCGTGACTTAACTCGATATAGTAAGTTTTGCACTTTGTTTCTGTTTATATACCACGGTAGATTGTTTGAGAAGAAAGGCTAAACTTTTATTATCTCTATTGTGATTATAAATGGTAATGTAATGTCCACTATTACGTGCTTTGTTTCATTATATGTAAATTGTGATTTTATATTTTTCAATTATTTCATTATTTTTGGAATTATTTGATTTTTTTGGTACTAATTAATGACGCACCAAAAAAGAATGATAGCAATAAGAGGAAGATATATATATATATATCTTCAATTAGAACTATATTTTTCTTAACGATTAATTACTTATATATGCTTTTGAAATTGCTACTTACAGTAAGAGCTTTAGGCATTTAAATAAATGGTTTCTACCTATCAAATGGGTCAAAGATGAAGAAGATTATAGTTGCAAGGTAATTCCTTACCGATTTATTTGTACTGTTAACACATTCATATATCAATAATAAGATGGATTTCAGATGTCTAATCTGCTATTGTTTTGATTACATTACTTCAAATTTGTTGTAGGTCTACTTCGGATTGGATATCAAAAGTAAGATGGATTATTTCATATACTTAGTTTGGAAGTGTTCTCAATTGGAAGTCTATACTTGTGTGGCTTACAAAATTTGAAGTTTGAAAGTGTTTTTCATTATGTATATTTCAATTGTGATCAGCCACTGCTATTTCTCTTTTGTCTGTGTATATCGAATATTATGGATACTTCTATTTAGCAGATTTAATTGTTTACTTAACTGCCTTACATATGACATTTCTAATTGTTTTATTTATTAATCTTTAATATGTTAGTGACTTATTTTCCCATAATGTTTGGTTAATTCTAAAAAGAATTAGAGTTATTTTTAAGTAACATTTTGTCCCAATAATATTTAAATAAATTTTTTAAAACTTTTTAAGTAAAATAAAGTTTATTTTTCCTGTCAAAATAGATAATTTACTTAATTTTAACTTTCATCAATAAAATATTCTTTATTTTAAAATTTAGATAACTTTTGAAGCTCGGTCAAATATGAAAGTAAATAAATAGCAAATGCAAGTCTTCTAGAAGTCCTATTTTCTTCTACCAATAAATTATTATTTTTTGACACTTCACTTTTCTCTCAAGTTGTTTTAACTTGAAAACTAATGAATAAAAAAGTTTTATGATTATTCATGGCCAGACTAACATTATGATTTGAGATAATTTATAATAAATTAAACTGCATAGTCAATATGAAACACCAAATTCGAAATGAAAAATTGGTTTTAATTTTTCTCTTTTAGTATGATCATATACAACTTGTTTAATAATATTTTAATTATTAAATAAATACCACAAAACTGATATAAAACTCGAATAAATCGAAACAATCGACAAATTTGTGATTGAAAATTTAATAAATGTGTGATTTCATCAAATATGTAGTTAAAATTAATTGTTGATTTTCATTACATTTAATATAACATGACAATGTTAGGTATATGTAAAAGGAGATAAATCGTGATTAACTAATTAACTCCGCTGCTTATAATTTAATATAATTTATTTTAGTAGTAAACAAAGGGCCATGATTGACAAGGATGTTAAAGTAATGTTGTACCACTAGCACAAGTGGATGATTTGTTTAATGGTGGTTATATTTACACTACAATTTATTATAAATTTAATCGTATTTTAATTGTAGACTTAAGATTCTCAACTTTTTGTTTATTGTTGCAATTATATTCTTAACTTTTTGTCATCGAATTTTTATATTCAATATTCATTAATTATCACATTTGATCATTAATGATGGTTTCTATCGAGATATTTTGTTTACGTGATTCTCGAAATGAGAAAAATATTTTATCATACTTTTGATCTATTGCTTTTTAAATATATGACCGATAAATAAGTTTTTTACAAATTTCCAACAAATGTTTTAGATGAAAAATCATTATCAAACACGCAAGATGTCTTAATTAATGAAAAGTTGATGATAAAATGTGATAAAATAAAGTTGGGGACATGAGTGTTATAATGTTCATAGATTAAGAATGTTAAATATAATTAAAATGCCAGACAAAAATAAAATGATGTATTGTGCTAATATAACTACCCTTTGCTTAATTAGTGGTATACAATTCTATCAGTGTAATAATACACTTGCACACTCAAATTAAAAGCTTACATGTCTTGCATTTCATAATAAGTCTCGTTAACGTATAGTGTTGTACAACATATAATTTTTATTCACACATTTCATTAAATTTACTATTTATAATTTGTAAAAAACCTTTACCAAACGAGCACATAAAGTGTCGAATGGCTCGGTTAATCACAAATGTAAACATCAAAGATAGTACATAGGTTTCTCGTCAATAATTTTTTCAAATTTAAACAAAATAATTAAAAATCCAAATTTGGCTGAATTTGATTGGCTTCTCATCACATGGGTGGACCTTAAGTTTTGTGTACAGAATTTTGTCAAATAAAAATAGAAAATTGGTCAATACATTAACTAATTAAATAGCATACAGTCTCTATCAATTGTTTTGATTTATGTGGATTTGTTAGTCTTCAAACATTGGATTTTCTTTATTTGTTTTGACAAAATTAAAATCCACTTGTTTGAAATTAATGGAAAGATTCAAAGTTATCTAGCCATATTGATATTGAGTTTTAAAGTCTATCTTATAGCGTCATCTTTCTTAAAAAGAGTAGTTCATGTTGAAAATTGAGACTAATTCGTTTATTTGTTCATATGATATTTATTCGTAAAAATATTGAAAACCAAAAAATATAAAAAGATTGACAAAAACAACACAGGAATTTATGTGAAAAATCTAAAATTATTGAAAAATCACGTACTATAAAAGACGTAGATATCTCAAATATAATTGACTCGCTCGATGAATTTTTACCTAATTTTTCTTCAAAAATCGATTCCCAAAATATGCATGGGATTCCACCAAATTTGCCTTCCAATTTCGTTTCCAATTTGAATTTCCACTCAGTATGAATAGGAAGGTTTTGATCCCCTTTAATTTTTCCCCCAATTAGGGTTTGTTTGATTTTAATTAAAATTTTATTAAGAAACTGAAGTAAGAGTTAACCATTAATTTTAACCATTTATTTCATGACTCACAATTTTTCAACCACACATTTCATAAAAAAAAAAAAAAAAAAAAAAACTGATTTTAATCAAAATCAAAATCAAACACACCCTAAAAGTGATGACAAGCTTGGTGATTTTGAGTCAATATCTAAAACAATCTCCACCTTACAAAAATTGAGTCCAAATTATGTAATCTCTTCCATAACTCATGATCATGATATCTAAAGTTTTACCACAAACACTAATTTCTACGCTTAATACAAACTACAAAGAAAAAAATCTTACAATATTTTTCTTCTCAAGAAATTCGCTATCATGTACTCAAAAAAGAAAAAATCCCGTTAATTTATAGAGATTGCTCTCTCGTAATTTTTCCTAACTTTTCTCCAAAATTCGATCACAAAATATATGCGTGCGATTTCACCAAGATTGTTTGATTGCCTTCTAATTTTATTTTACACGAACTCGTCCCTTTAATTTTTTTTTTTCCATTAGAACTTAAAGCAAGTTTTGGTAATTTTGAGTCCATATCCTAACAGTTCAAATCAATATATACTCGATTATAGTTGTTTTATATTAAACGGTGTGAAATTTATGAGCACGCCAATCTTAAAATTCAACTCATTAGTGTAAGCTTTACATAGATTGAATTACTCGTTAGAACTTTTTGAACTTTAATACTATATTGAGTCTTAAATTTCTATTTTAGAAGATTAACTACGTTGATTTATAATAATCTATATATATATATATATATATATATATATATATATATATATATATATATATATATATATATATATATATATATATATCATTATTTAATGTTAAATACTTTAGGAAGAATAAATTAAATTGAATTATCAATATATACACGTTACTTTATAACCTTCATGCGAAACGAGACAAAGTTATAAAATATACATTATTTAAAGAAAATGTTGAACTAACTTAATCTTATGGTTTAGATTCACTAAATGTGACCGATTGAAAAGTTTAGTCTCAAAATGGGATGGGGTGGGGAGGGGTGGGATGGGTGGGGTTTTTTTTTTTAATTATTTTGAATAATATAATATAATAAATTATTTTTCTTTGTTAAATTGGTCAAATTTAAGTCACTTATATAATTTTTTTGTCAATTAATGTACCACAAGACAAAATCAGATAGACTTCAAATGTTCTTTCGATGAACATAATTAGAAGCTTTGGGACTTATGACACATTTTTTATTATTTTAAGTGAAAATATGTAAAAATATAAAAAAAGGTTTAGTATTTATTTGTACTTTTGAAAATGTTAGGGTCTCAATTATAATTTTTTCATTATATTTTCTTTTTTCTGTTATTTTAATTTATTTAATTTAGGGAGAAATTTGTCCAAAAAATTATTTGGGGACCATTTGTGCGAGTAAAATGAAAGGATCTGAATAATATCTGTGAATAAAATTGAATAGAGATGTATTGTCACAAAGCTGAAAGAATGAGGACTGTAAGTGTAATTAATCCTTTATTTTACCATGAATATATGATAATTTGGAAAAATCTTTTGAAGTAAGAATCAATCTTTCAATTAAAATAAGTGCAGTAGAAATTCTTTAATTAACTTGTGTGTCTATGCATGTACTTTTCTATCTAATCATAAAAAATTTAATTTTAATATAATGCATGTTTGGAAGTGTTGAAATTATTTTTTAAGTGGTTTTAAGTTGTAGGTTTTATGAAATGTGAATGATAAGTGTGTAGTATGTTGTAGGTCCCATGGAATATGTAGATACAAATTATGTTTGACCAATTTGACAAATTGAAATTATAAGTTAAGCTTACCCAAACAAGACAAAAAGGTGGATATAATAGAAATGATTATGTCTATTTGTGCTTACGTTAGTGCTTTGTCTCGTTATATATATATTGTTGTTATATATTGTTCAATTATTTGATTATTTTCAAAATTACATTAAGATATCATGATTTATTTTTTATTTTTTATTTATTAATCACTTTCCAAAAACGAATGATGCATTTTTTAAAGTACATATTTGGGTTGGGGTGGGAGGTTGAATATATATTATTATTGAGAATCTATTTTGTCTCTTGGAAGAAGGCTCTTGTGCCATGTATCAAATGTGTTTTCAAAATCTCACGCTTTCTTCAATAGTAAATTACAGCTTACAACTAAATTGAAAAATAAACTACGTAATTAATTAGGGTTGAGACGCCAAAGATCTTTCTCTTTAAGAAAATTCAAGCCTCCGTGGTGTTTGAAGTCCTCAATCACCATGCATTAGCTATCATCTTGACTTATCTCCTCTAGAACACAACAGCTTCAACCAAAACATTGTCTAATTCAATCCTTTTTGTACTAGAGGATGAAATCAAAACTCCACAAAATTACACATTTTTTTGGGCCAATAAATTCTAACTTTTGCTGAGAGAAAATATGAAGTTGTAGTATATGTGTGTATAGCAAAATTGCTAGAATGGATTTAATAGTTTTGTTTTTTTTTTTTTTTTGTGCAATAATTTATTTACTCGAGCAAATCGCCACAAACCCACCGACCAAATAAATAGTGGTATAAAATGAATCTATCTAACTAAATGTCTATCAAACGTAACAAAAGTCGCGCATATAGGCGATTCTATTCCTGTTTCAGGAAATAAAGTGACATAAGCCACAACCTTATTCTCTAGACAATGATACAATATCTAAAACATGGCCTCATTAAGAGCCATTGGACTTTGAACTACCCGTAGTGAATCACATTGTACTTCTTGCACCTCTCTTCAACTTCATCCAAAAGATAACTCACCATTCACGGATATTGTGCAGCCAAACATCCACTTTCTTGAAATAATGACCATAATACTACAAAATGACCATGACTATGAAATTCATTTATATTAACAACTAAGATAACTAAAACTTATCACTTGTAACAACATTAGCTTATCACTTGTAACGACATTAGGATCTTCAGCTTATCTTGTTGATAATGTTGATTGTTTTTGAATTACTATGTACTCAATATAAGTTTATACTTCTAGTGCAATTTAATCATTGAAGAGTGTCAACAAATATCATTATTCTTCATGGTATCGTAGCTTTAAGCAGTAGTTCCCGATTCTATTTATTTTATGTTTTTATTTTTCCAAATGGCCAATCAACCAAAGACCTATGTATCCTTATCCAACCAATCTCAATGTCTCTAACTATGTCTCTATTAAATTTACATTCAACAACTATCTTCTTATGAGAAACACAAGTACCACATTAATAGAGAGTCGAGACTTACTTGATTTCATTTTAGGTGATACACAAACCACCACCTACCGAGATTGATAATCCCACCAATTCCAACAAGGTACCAAACCCAGATCTTGCCGCTTGGACTCATGACAGGATCGGTTGGTGAAAGCATGGATTATCGCAACTATTTCTAAAGAAGCTTTAGGAATCGTGGTTGGCCTCAAAACATCACATGATGTCTGCTCGACTTTACAAAATGCATTTTCACGTAATCTTCATGCTCGAGAATTTGAACCGCTCCTCAAACTTCGTGGAGAAAAGAAGGCTTTGAACGGAATTATCTGATTTTATCAAAGATTTTAAATCAATAAAAAGAAGGTATTTGGCTTATTAGTGGCCTCGAACCACGGTATGAGTCTTTCTAAGCTATGTTAAAACCTCAAGTTCCGTCTTACATTGATCTTATTCCTTTGCTACAAAGTCATGAACTGAGAAACAAGTCACAACTTTCTGAGACTATCAACCCCAATCTTGCTTTTGTTGGACAACATTCTAGTTCACTCTATCAAAAAAAGAGTGGCCATAATTCTTCTTTCTCTTCGAGGGGGCAAGGCTTCTCTCAATCTAGTTCAAGACCTACATATAATCATCGTAATTCTCAAGAAGCCAAGACACCAATGGCTAGTTCACAATTTGGTCTTACTAGTTCTGATGTTATTCAATGTTAGAGTTGCAAAAAAGAGGTCATGAAGCTCTCAAATGCGAGTATAGCTTTGATAATGACTACCAAGAAGAGCGTGATCCTTCAAGCTCTTGCTTTCATCTCAATCAACTACCTCATCGTTGAATGGCTTCCGAACACCGTGCCAACGCCCATATTATCGATGATTCGTGTAACCCCTCCAATGTAAAGACATATACGGGATCTAACTCTGTTATGGTTGGAAACAGTGACCATTTATATATCACACATGTGGGACAAGGAAATAATTTTTTTCAAGGATTGTGCTTGTTGTTCCTGATATAAAGAAGAATTTGATATCTATTTCCCAGCTTATATGTGACTATCCTTGCTATGTGGTATTTAACAATCACGATTTTCTTATTAAGGATCAAAGGACACATCATGTGATGGCATCAGAGAGTAAGAAATATGGAGTATATGTCCTAGACAATGCCAGCGTGAAAGCTCTATTCTCTAACAGGTTTCGAGTGGTAGGTGTTGATACCTGGCATGGGCAACTAGAACATCTACAATCAAGAGTTTTCAAATTTCTGCAGAAAAATAAATTTATTTATGTCACTAAACAGGCCTTTGGTTTATGTAAAAGTTGTGCCTTGAGTAAAAGTTCGAAGCTTCCTTTCTTTCCGTCTAATAAACAGTGTTTTAAAAATTGACCAGGGCATCGACCTGAAAAAGTAAAAGGGTCAAGGGTCAAAGGGTCGAATCGAGTTGACATGGTGATTTTTAAAAAATTTACAAAATTAATGTAAAAAATAAAAATAAGTTTTTGGAAATCACAAAAATTATTCTAAAGCAATTTTTTTTCATTGTTTTAATCCTTTTCGTAATTAGAGATGAATTTTAATGGTCTCATTACAATTAATTGTGAAAAGTAATGATTTTTAAATTTGTAAAACCATGAACAGTTCAACATGTTCTTCAAAACTGGGCATGTCGACGGATTTTCAGGCGAATTTTTAAATATAGTCTGTTTTTCTGCATAACCAACTCAGTTTTGGTCCCGGTTCCCAATTTTACTGGTTGAACTGTCGAGTCGGGCCAATTTCGATAACTCTCGCTAATAATAGGGCTCGCAAGTCGCTTTCAATGATACATTGTGATTTATGGGTTCAAAGACCAATTTTATCTAATCAAGTATTTCATTATTTGCAATATGTGTTGATGAATTTTCTTGGTTCTCTTAGATTTATCCTCTTAAAGACAAATCGATTTTACTAAGATATATTTTGTATTCCGTGCAATGGTTGAAAAACAGTTTAAAACAGATATACCGGTCTTTCATTCATATCATGGTAGAGAATTCTCAAAACAAGAGTTTATTGTTTACCTACTTTTCAAATGTATCATCCATCAATTTTCCTACCGGTACACCGTAACAAAATGGTGTAGCGTAAAGGAAAGATCGTCATGTGGTTGAATTGGAACTTGCAATGATGCTACATGCCTCATTACCGGTTTTGTTTTGGGCAAAAGCCTTTTCTCACCTCTACATTTCTTATCAACTGTTACCTTCACCTTCCCTAAACATGAACACACCCTACTATTTCATTTATCATAAACAACCCTCATATGACTTTCTAAGAACTTTTGGCTACCAATGTTACCCGTATCTTCGATTCTACATGAAAGACATACTTGAACCCTGATCCATTTCTTGAGTTTTCGTGGGCTATAGTGAGAAACACAAAGGATATCGATGTCTTTATCTTTTGTAAGCTCTCAAATTTCTGGTCCAATTCTGAGAAGATCAGATTGGACATGTGGGATTCAATTATATCTTCGGCTTTATATGCTACTGATTCTTCCTTCCAAACCTCTAAGTTTGTCACTATTTTGCGGTGAAGAAACATCCAGAAAAGACAACAAGGAGCTAACCTTTTCATGGAGCGATCTCATGATGATTTGATGTTGCTCTGTTTGATCATCGGGATGCGAGATTTGGTCTAGTGTTTGGTTAAGTGAAAGTAGAGATGCATAAGCCATCTACAATCTCTTCCTGTGGGCAAAAGGATCTTAGGCAATTATGTGCAATGATAGTCTAGTTATGTTAATTGGAAGTCAATGATGAATCCATTTATGTAGTAATAATTTTGTTTGCTATGTTAGTGTCATGGATAGAGCTGGCAAATGGGCTGAATTGGGCCAGTCCAACCCATCAAAACAGGGCCACACATGAAACTAAACTGGATTGGCCCAGCCCAATTTTGTATGGGCCAAAAATATGTTAGCCCAGTTTAGCCCATTGGTCCAACTTGTCTTAATTTTTTTATACAATCTAATATATTACATCAAATACAATCTTAGATAAATTTAGACTATATATTTTGAGATTTTTAAGAGATTAATTTATAAAATTGGAGCTCTCATGTATTAGTTAATAGATAAACGTCAATTTTCTTTCAAAATAATAATTTTTTTTGTTAATTGTAAAGTATTTGTAAACACTTTTTAAAAAAAAAACTACAAATATTAAAAACATGTTAGTCTTATTGTATTGAAATATAAGCATGTTTAGCTTAAATTAAAAAGTTTACTTATAAGTAAATTTAAAATAAATAATTTACTTGTCACACCAAATATATTTTGGATTGAAACTTAAATTAAACTAAATTTTAATTAAATCTAAACAATTTTATGTTGGATCCTGAGATTTTTGGACTAATGTTTATTGGTGACTTTGGCTTAAATCATTTTAGATTGATATTATTTGAATTATGTATTGTGGCTATTCACAAAATAAGTAATTAGTGTTAAGGAGCAAAAAAAAATCAAAATAAAAAAAATCAAAATCGGGTTTGAACAACTAGCCTGCTGGCTAGATAGGTCAAACCATCTTAACTCGGTTATATTTGGGCCGGTGCCAATCCAACCCAAAAAGTGGGCTACATGGGCTCGCCCACGGCCAGCCGATTTTGCCACCTCTAGTCATGGACGTTAGAATCGGCTAGTGCTACTAACATTTCCATATGTTCATTATAATTCAAAGTAATATGAAGTGTATTGAAAATAAAAGAAGAAAAATAGCCAAGAGGGGAAAAATCAAAAATAGAAAGAAAGATGTTGAATGAAAAGTTAAGAGAAATGAACACGGTTGAAATTTGGTTCATGTTGTTGATTTTTGGTTTTAGTTTACATATTATATTGTTATTTCGTAAGGCAATGCTCATATCGATATAGTTTAGAGCATCTCTCGAGGCTTTCATAGATTGTTAAATAAATTTGCGACATAAGCAAAAATAGATATATTTAAAATTCTTCTCCAATGCAATTTGACGGGACCAGATCAAGTTTGATGTGACAAAGAAAAAAAGAGATTGTAGAGTTTCATTAGACATTGATTTAGCAAAATTTATATTTTTCTTTTCAAATTTATATTTGCTATCCAAATTTAGTGAATGTTGGGCAGTGCTAAAATTATTTTTTAAGTACTTATAAGTTGTGAGTCATATAAAATGCATAGATAATAAGTGGATAGTAAAATCATGCCTCATACAAAACAATTCATAGAATGTATTGGAGATACTCTTACAATTCTAACCATTCTCATATGCATATTTACATGTTTGGAGAATGTGAATATTCTTTTTAAAAATTAAAAAACTTAATTATTATGTTATATCCTTTAAATAATACAAGTTTCTTATTGAATTATGATATTTAAGCAAATTTTAAAAAAGTATAGAAATACTTATTTTTTGTACAACAAGTTAGACAAGTGATATTGTTGGGATAAAAATAAACTTTATGACTGAAATTGTCGTACCTATGCACACATAGTAGAACTAGTAAAAGTTATGACTGGCATGGTTTTACGGGGCGCCTTTCTTTCTAGCACAAAAGGGGCACCGTGCGGCAGTAGTCGACTCCTCTCGACTACCTTCCGCCTTTTCTCGATCGATTCAACAAATTAAAGAAAGCTTAGCAACTGAAGATTTGAATGCGCTTGAAAATAGCTTGATCATTGATTGACGAAAAGCAAAGAAATTACAATTGATGGTGCAGGGGTCAACACCATGAAAGCTTGACAAGACTTCAATACCAACTACCCCTATAATAGCTTAAGTGACAAAACTTAAGTTACATGAGTAGACATCAAAAAGTCAAGAATCATAACGGAAAATAACATATTACAAACTAACTAAATAACAATGAAAGTAATATTTACAATGTGCGGTGAAGTTGGGCAATCTATGGTCGCAAAATGTCATCGAGGCTAAGTATAGTCTGCGGGTCCCGACATTCTCCCCATTTGATTTGGTGACGCCCTCGGTGCCATCTTTGCTAGATATTCTTCAAATAGAGGTTTGAAGGCTCCAAGGTCTTTAACTCTTTCCCAAGTATTCTCATCGCTATCGCATCCGCTCCATTTAATTAAGTACTCCTGATGATCTTTTTTGGAAGCTCGAGTAACTCGGTGATCAATAATAGCTTCAACAATCCTTTTACCGCTTTCTTCACTTCAAATGTAGGTCGCTTTGGCTTATTTCCTCGGATGCATCCTCCTTATCTCGCAAAATATGGTTTGAGTGCACTAACATGAAGGACATTGCGAGTTTTGCACCATGAAGGAAGTTCAATTACGTAGTTTATTCTTCCAATCCGCTTCATGATGGGTAATGGCCCGATATATTTCGGCATCAATCGAGAATCATCCATCTTTATTACCTTATAATCGGCGCTTGTCGAGAGTTTCACCATCACCAAATCTCCCACATTGAATTCTAGGAAACGGCATTTACGATCGGCGACCTTTTTGTACTGCTTTTACGTGCTTTCTCAAGATAACTCCGAGCAATTTCGATATTTCGCTTCCACTCTTGAGAGAAGCCCTTTGCTTGAGGAACTTGGTACTTTGATCAATATCTACAAGATGAGGGAGTAACGTTCTTTGGCCGATAATAATCTCAAAAGGGCCTTATTGGTGGAAGAGCTCTTTTGGGCATTGAAGCAACTCGAGCCGCATCCAAAAGTTTCACCCGCTTTTTCTCAAGTAGAGAGATAAAGTGTCGAAAATATTCTTCCAAAGATAGAATTGAACCGCTCGTCATCGTCAGTCCGTTGTTGGGTGAAAACAAGAACTCATGCTCAAAGTTGAACCAAGGAGTTTGAACAACTCAGTCCAAAATGTGCCGGTGAATCGAGGGTCTCGATCACTAACTATATCTTTAGGCAACCCCCAGTATTTGACAATGTGCTTGAAGAAGAGGCGAGCGGTCTCTTCAGTGGATATACATACTTAGGTGCTGCGATAAATGTTACATATTTTGATAAACGGTCCACCACGACGATGATAGTGCCAAGATCTCCAACCTTTGGCAAGCTAACAATGTAGTCCATCGATACACTCTCGAATGGTCTAGTTGGGACGGGAAGGGGCCCAGAAGCCCACCTTCTTCCGATGATCCGCTTATCCTGCTGACAAACTAGACAAGTTTTCACATAAGTCGCAATGTCATCCCTCATTTGCGCCAATTATATGCCCGCCGCAATGAAGCGTATGCGTTCCTCTCCCTAATGTCCAAATTTCCGCGTGTCGTGGCATTCTTTGATTAAGGATCTCCTCAAATCTCCACCCTTTGGAACATAGAGGCGGTTTCCTTCGTCTTCAATAAGCCCTCATCCAACCGTAATCGCCGAGTTTTTCCCTTCTTGATGAGGTCGACCAAATACATTGTTGCGGGGTCCTTCTCCGGAAGTGCCCGTTTGGTCCCTTGTGGTTGTAGTAACATTGCTCCCCGAAAGAGCCGCCATTGAATGAGATAGAAGCTAAGTCGACTTGCCGATCGAGTGCATCTGCTACATGATTGCTAGATCCACCCGATACTCCAATACAAAGTTAAACTCGAAAGAAGTTCTTGCCAACGAGCCCGCTTGCTTGAAAGTTTCGGTTGAGACATGAAGTGACTCACATGCAGTATTGTCTGCCTTCACAATGAAAGGAGACCCAAGCGAGATAGTGACGCCGATACCTCGAGGCAAAGGACCAACGCTAATAACTCTTTTCATGCGCCGAGTAACGGCGCTCAGATTATTCAACTTTCGACTCTCATATGCCACCGGATGCCCTTATTGCATAAGGACTCCTCCTAGAGCAAAATCAAGCATCGGTCTGCACTTCAAAAGTTTTAGCCATATCCGGTAAGGCCAAACCGGATCCGCATCACATAGACTCCTTCAATTTTTTCAAGCGCACTTTGGCATGGTGCCGACCACTCCCAAGCTTTCTCCTTCTTGGTTAATTCGGTTAACGGCAATGCGATTTCGAATACCCTTTTCACAAATCTTCGATAGTAGTTGGCCAACCCAAGGAACGAACGTACATCATGTACATGCCTTGGCGATTGCAATCTTTGATAGCCTTAACCTTTTTACTATCCATGCGGACTTTTCCTTGCTCAATAATGTGGCCCAAAAAGTTGATCGAGTGTCCGGGCAAATGAACATTTTGATGGTTTCGCATAAAGTTCATTCTCCGTAGTCGATTAAGAACTTTTCTCTCACATGTCGAACATGCTCCTCCGTAGTCTCGCTATAAATTACGATGTCATCCAAGTACACCACCACGAAATCATCTAGAAACCCGTGAAGTACCGATTCATCATCGCGAGAAGGTTGCGGGAGCATTTGTCAATCCAAAAGGCATAACTTTGAATTCAAATGCCCCATATCTAGTTACCACTATAGTCTTCGCTTCATCTCCTTCTTTGATCCGGACTTGCCAAGATCCCACCTTAGATCAATTTTTGTAGTAGTACTTACCTCCAAACGGTCGAAGCAATCGCCACTAGCGGAATTGGATAACTGTTTTTCACCGTAATTTTGTTCAAGGCACGTAGTCACAAAGACATCCGAAGAGAACCGCCGACTTTTTCTCGAAATAGCACTAGAGCTCCATATGGCGATTTCAGCACGATAATCCCACTATCCAAAGATTTCACCCAATTGTTTCCTAAGCTCTTCTAGCTCGTGGTTGAGCCATGCGATAGGGCGCTCGGCAGGAGGCTTGGCACCTGAATAAGCTCGATTTCATGATCAATAGCGCCCTCGGTAATCTCCTTGGCAATTCTTCCGGTATAACATCCTCGACTTCCTGTAAAAGTCTTCTAACGGTGTTTGGGATAGGGCCGCTTGCTTGCTCAATCTCTTCCGGATGATGAAGTACATGTAAACGAATGTTCATTTCGCTTGAAGCCCTTATCAAACCGCATGGTCGAGATGCTCTTCTCACCCATTTTCCCAACTAGTGTGGGGATGACATGGGGCTTGCTCCCCATCATCATCAAAAAATTTAGAAAACGGTAACATCGCTGCCTCTTAGTATCCCGAAGGAACTCCAACCCTAAAATCGCCTTGAAGTCATCCATCCGAATTGCGCATACAAATTAGTTCTCCTTCAAAAGGACCAACTTTAATAAGCACGGATTGGGCTACTCCAAAGAATCGGTTGAGCAACCGAGTTGATTGCCTTGACCTTTCCACTACCTTTCTCCAAAGACAAGCCCGATGCGCTCTACTCGGACGTGCAAGGTAGTTATGAGTAGCCCCAGATCTACCATGGCCTTGATTGGTTTCCCATTGATCTTCACATCAATGTACATCAAGCCTTTAATTTTACAAACACGAGGTTTCGCGCTTCTTTTCACTATTTTACGAGATACATCGCCTTTTCAATCACTCGGTGCGATATTGTGCTACATCGGTGTGAAAATGCCCCAACGACATCCTCATCATCTTCGTAATCGCCCGCAAACGATCGCTAGCTCAGAGAACGTGTTGCTTCAACCCGATGCTCCACTTGTCGCTTGGCTCAATGCATTCACAAATTGTTTCATGGGCAATCCTTCACCCTATGAGGCCTACTGCATAAGAAACATCCATCCTTTCTAGGGGCCGTACTAGATTTGCTCTCCGGAGCCTTTCCTTTGTTCCAGTTTGTTGCCTGATGGTTACCCTGATAGCTATCCTGATGGTTACCTTGATAGCCACCCTGATGGCCTCCTTTATGGTGAGAATAGTGTTCTCTCCCATTTGAGTTTGATGTGGGCTTGAAGGATCTATTTCCTCCCCCTCGGGATTGGCTATTAACTTGCAGCCGCTCCTTTCTGGGTTCTGATTGATAGTCCATCAAGCACTCGGCAGCTCCCATAGCCGTGCTCACATCAGCCACCTTCTGTCTTTGGAGTTCAGTTCTCGCATAGTTTCAGCCCTTCCATGAAAGTGAAGAGCTTTTCCTTTTCGCACATGTCTCTTGATGTCCAAAGATATGCCTGAAAAGGTTTTCACATAGTCCCGAATGGAACCAAGATGTTTCGGCTTGTAGTGCCCATCGGGCCCGATATTCCACATTCTCCGAAAAACTGTGGTACGATCGCTTCTTAAGAAGTTCCCATGTGTCTATCTCGGGCCTGTTGGCACGAATATCGAAGATATTTTGTTTGCCACCATAGTTTTGCATCTCCACCCGATACATGGTAGTCGTCGTCACCCTTCTTGCCCCGTCTTCAATATTGGCGAAGAAAGTATTGTTCCATGTCAAACAAGAAGTTCTCAACTTCTTTCGGCGCCGCCCCACCATAGGTATGCGGTTGCGGAATTCTCGAGCCTAGGTGCATACTCTTTGTGTGGGCTTGCCCATTGCCAACTACACGTTGAAGTATTCGCAATCAAGTCTCATGGCTTCCATTTCTTCCCGCAGATCGGGAAGTATTGCAACAAAGATCGTCATCGCCACAAGACATCATTCGACTCTCATCCACCGGATGTTCAGTTCATGGATATGCATCTCTGCCCTCGACCTTTTCCTCAAGGGTCTCGACAACACACATAACCTAGTACTTTGCCCATCGAGCGATCCAAGCGCCGCTAGTACTCTTTTGTGATCCACCACCTCAGTGATGTGTGATGCATTCGGTTCCATTGCTTTCTCAAGTGTCTCTTGAGCCGCACGATACCAACTTTCACGGGCGCCTTTCTTTCTAGCACAAAGGGGCACCGTGCGGTAGTAGTCGACTCCTCTCGACTACCTTCCGCCTTTTCTCGATCGATTCAACAAATTAAAGAAAGCTTAGCAACAAAAGATTTGAATGCTCTGAAAATAGCTTGATCATTGATTGACGAAAGTAGTAAATTACAATTGATGGTGCATGGGGTCAACACCAGTAAGCTTGACAAGACTTCAAATACCAACTACCCCCTATAATAGCTTAAGTGACAAAAACTTAAGTTACATGAGTAGACATCAAAAAGTCGAAGAATCATAACGGAAAATAACCTATTACAAACTAACGGAAATAACAACGGAAAGTAATATTTACAATGTGCGGCCGAAGTTGGACAATCATGGTACGCAAGTATCGCTCAGAGGCTAAGTATAGTCATGGGTCCGACACGGGACATATGACAAGTCAATTGATTATGCTATTCGAGCTTTGATTCATTGCATGTTTAGTAGGTACACCAACTAATACACTTTATTGTTAATTAATTCATGAATTATTGATTAATATAATAGGTCGGTCGCTTAATTTGTCACTAAACTTGTAGAGTAGTTTTACAATTATTGAACTTTATTTTTTCTTAATTGCATTCATCTACCACTATCTTTGGAAAGAAATGAAATTACATGCTCAGTATGATGGATTTACGATGGGACTTAAAAGTCCGCTAATTCATTGATTTTGTCGTATAAATTGGCAAAAATGTTGATTCTTCTAAAATGGTGTTTTATGAAGGCGTTGATTGTTAGAAGAATAAGTATTTTTGTCATTTGCGAATGACAAATCAATACAATAACGGACTTTTGAATTCACACGATCATCCCAAGACTTATGTTACTTTAGAATTTCAACAATTGAAGTATTATCTGTGAGCAATAATTTAAATTTAGTTCAAGTTCGAGACCACTAATAATTGTGGTGTAGAGATTGATGTTTCACTAGTGAAGGTTGAATGCAGAGTCACACCTATCATGTTATATGCATAAAGATGTATCTTTTGAGTAATGCATTTGTGACTTTAATTATACTAAAATGTGTGTGGGCATGTTATAGATTTTCTTATTGAATTGTATGAATTGCATTTTAGTTGTTGGAAAATGAAGGGTTGCTGGAGTTATATATAAAGAATAATGATATTTGTTGGAACTCTTCAACGATTCAATTGCACTAGAAGTATGAACTTATACATAGTACAAAGTAATTCAAAAACTATCAACATTATCAACAAGATAAGTTGAAGATCCTAATGTTGTTACAAGTGACAAGTCTTAGTTATCTTAGTTATTACCCTACTGCAAACTTGGTATGGGTGAAAGCCAAAGTCCAAGTTTGATCTTAAGACCATCAAAAAGTGAGTGTTAGAGAGGCTTGGTGAAGATGTATGCGAGTTTCCTGGAGGATGAAACAAAAGAGGTGATAAGAGTACTAAGGGCAACTTTCTCTCGAACAAAGTGATAATCAATTGCAATATGTTTTGAACGAGCATGGAATACCGGATTCAGAGACATTTGAATGCAGAGATATTATCACAAAATAAGACGAGGCTTGTCCTGATAAATACCAATATCACGAAGAATAAAGGACAACCAAGTTAGATCAGGAATCGTAGAAGCCATAGCCCGATATTCAACTTCAGTACTCGATATAGAGACAGTTGGCCACTTTTTAGCACTCCAAGAAATGTAATTAGAGACCAAGAAGGTGCAATAACTAGTAGTTGATCGTTGTGTAGTTTCACAGCCTGCCCAATCGACATCGGAGAATGCATATAAATCAAGACTACTTTGATTGAGGATGCAAAGGCCCATGGACAACGTGCCTTTGACATATCTAAGAATTCTCTTAACCATCTGAAAATGTGCATTTGTTGGAGCATGCATGTGTTGACATACACTGTTAACTGCATAACATAAGTCGAACTCAGTAAGAGTTAAATATTGGAGACTGCCAATAATTTTTCGATAAGCTGTGACATTGGAATAAGGGGCATTAGCATTAGCAATAGCAACAACTGGTAGTTTAGATGCCATAGGTGTGCCAATGGGTTTGCAGTCAGCCATGTCTGTATTATGAAGCAAATCAATCATATATTTAGATTGAGACATATAAATGCCACCATTAAAATGATGAACTTTTATACCCAAGAAATAATTCAGTTGACCAAGGTATTTTATAGAAAATTCAGCCCCGTTGTATGATAAATTCATCCAATAAACTAGGCGTGTTGCCAGAACAAATTATATCATCAACGTAAATTAGTAAAAGCATGAAATGGGCACCATCACGAAACACAAAGAGTGATGAATAAGCGTAACTACATTGGGACACATAGGCAACAATAAAGAATCTAAATCGGTCAAACCAAGCCCGTGATGCTTATTTTAAACCATATAAGGCACACTTTATTTAATGTACATGATTTGGTATATGAAGATCTTTGAGACCGAGTGGTTATTCAATAAACACCGTCACGTCAAAATGCCCATGCATGAAGGAATTTTTAACATCAAGTTGGCAAAGATTCCACCATTTTACTGTGCGAATAGTTGCAGGTTTAATGACGGATCCGAATGTCTCTCTGCATGAAATCAACACCTTATTGCCGATTATATCCTTTGGCAACTAGGCGAGCTTTTTAGTCGATCTAATGAACCATTAGATTTGAGTTTTGTCTTGAACACCCATCGATATCCAATTATATTAATGTGGCACAAGAATCCAAGTGTGGTTTTCATGTAGAGCTTGCATTTCATCGACCATAGCTGCATGCAACCAGAATTTTTTAAAGAACTTTTAATGGTTTTGGGTTTAGAATGAATGCCTTACAAATTGATGGTAAGGGCATACATGGGATTGGGCTTGACAATACCAGCACGAGATTGTGTAGTAATAGTGTGGGTGGGTGGCTCTGGTGTTGGGGGTGAACGGTGTTGTTATATGTATGTTGCAGTTCAGTATGTTGTATAGCTGAGTTTGGAACTATAGGATGTGAAGATCATTAAGGTGCGTGTTGAAGTTCAACAAAGTGTGTAGGAGTTGTATGTTGCAAATTTAGCGAGTTGATTTATGGTTTTAGGATTGAAGAGACGATATGGTTTTGATCAAGAGACTGTAATACGTGAGTCAGAGGATTAGTTGATTCCAATGACACTGGTGATAACCAAGCACTAAGGGTGGTGTTGTTAGTGAATCACTGTCTTATTCAATGAGAAAAACTACCCATTTCACTGTCCTTCTCCACCCATTTCACTTTTTGAGTTTCTTTTATTTTGTTTTTTTTTTTAATTATTTTGCATAATATAATATAATAAATTATTTTTTCCTTGTTAAATTGATCAAATGTAGATCACGAGTATAATTATTTTGTCAATTAACAAACGACTAGACGAAATTTGTAGAGAATGTTATTTCGATGAACACAATTAGAAATTTTGGGACTTGATGACAAATTTGTTATTATTTTAAGTGAAAATCTGTTTAAAAAAACAAGAAAGAAAGTTTATGATTTATTTTTACTTTTGAAAAGATTAGGGGGCCCAATTGTAATTTTTCTATTGTATTTTCTTTTTTCTATTATTTTAATTTATTTAAGTCAGGGGTAAAATTGTCAAACAATTGTCAAAATAGTCATTTCAGGACCATCTGTACGAATAAATGAATGGATGAGGATGATATCTGCTAAAAAAATTGAACGGAGATGAAATTGTTACAAACCTGAAAGAATGAAGACTATTAGTGTAATTAATCCTAAAATAAATGTTTCACTCATTAGTTTATTATTATATTATTTTATTTGTTGTTTGAGTCCCCTCAAATATATTTTAAAGTATATTTGGTGACACTCAAGTCGTTAAAAATTCGAGTTGTTAGATGTTTGGTTAGGCTTAAGTTACTTATTTTATATATATTTTACTAACCATAGAACTTATTTATTTTGAACTCTAGAAACTTTGGATAAAAAAGTACAAAATTATTTGTTAAAATACGATACTAATGTCAGCCTTCTGAATATTGATCTCAAGGAATTTTTTTCCCCTCTCCTCTAGTTCTTTTTACTGACAATAAATTAGGGTAATTTGTATTCTCTACTCATAGAAGTAGCTACCGAATCCAATGAGAAGCTCCAATACATTTTTGTTAGTGAAACATAGAGGTGTCAAGACGGGCAGGCCGATCGAACCCTCATCGACTCACCTGCCTCGACCAAAATTGCAGGCTAGCTCGTGAATCAGGTAGGTGGTTCACGACCCGAGGAGACTGAACCGCCGACCCGAGAGGTTCAATCCCCAACGGACCAGTGGTTAACCATTTGCTCAAATGGCATAGAGCTGTTTGCTCTCTGCAATAAAGGCAAAATGTGACAGCCGCAGCATTTTGTAGCTTTTACCAAAAGCAGCCTATTGCTGTCAACTCTTAATTAAAAAAAAAATGCACGGCCAACTATATTATTTGGTCCAAATTGTATTGCAGCAGCAGACTTTTCTTTGTCAAAAAACAGCATGCTGCTCTCAGTATTAATTAATTTTTTTTTAAAATTATTAAAATAAATATGTGTAAGTGTGTTGTCAAATAACACTTATACAACATCATAAACGTTCAAAAAATAACCTTTATCTCTAATGTTATAATTTTCAATCGCTTATAAATTTCAAGCAGTAGCAAATACAAATTAATACAAGTCTACAATTTCTAATTATCAAAAATCATTTATCCTTCCCTGACTCAGCTATTCTATCTATATTCTGTAATTTGTTACATAGGAGAGGTATTAATCACATTTATAACTTCGAATAATTTTAATCTTCTTTCCTAATTGATTTTCAATTTTGACTATATAAACTTTAAGCATATTAAAAGTCTCATTTTTATATTTCAACTAATAAACATAAGTAAATCTGGAATAGTAAAATTATAAAATATTTATTTTATCCTCTTGTTAACATATAATTTAATATACATATATTGGAATGAACAAATTCAAGTAAATTTGAAATTCTACACTATTAAATGACTTTTAGTCATTTTAGACTTTTAGTCATTTTAGATTTACAAACTTCACATTTATTCTACTTATTAATATCACATGAAATCAATCTACTCTTGATCATTCTTTTCACAGTGCTTATACATGTATGTTCTAATCTATCATGTCATAATTAAACATAATCAATCATATAAGCGAGAATCAAACATGCACGCGTGCCAATGTCGCCGGCTCACCGGCCGAGCTCAAAGCTTGTGGGCACTAGGCCGTGGGTTCTAGGATTGGACTTGGCCCAATATATTCCTTTTGGACAAATAAAATAAATAATTTATTTATTTATTTATTTGTTTTATTCAAAATTAAACTTCGGTATATTCCTTTTGGAGAAATATATATTCATTGGTAACAAACTAGAATTATTAATTATAATGATTTCTCTATCTTGGTTGAGTTAAAATTAGATTTTTTTTTTTTTTTTTGACATGTTCCCTATAATTAAATGATGTTTTTCTTTCTTTTGGGAGCGTGACTCGAGAGTTTTTTAGAGAAAAAATTGTAAGTCTAGTATTTTTGATTTTTCTTGTTCTCTTTGTGGTTTGTACCATGTACATATATTGCATGCCAATTACCAAAATTAAGTGACCTAATATAAATAGGTTAACTTAGTATTAATTAATCAAGTAACTGAGTCGTGGTCCATTACTCAAAATTAACTACAAAGTGCTTCGACCCGTCTTTATAATTCGGCTGCCTAATTGTTAGAGATTGGGCATTAATGATCAGTATTTAATCATCAGCCAAGCCTATGAAATATAATTAAACCGGTCCGTTTAATCATCATTGTCTCCTCGTTTGTTTAGGACCAAAAATTCCAATAAACCTCCACTTTGGTTCCAAACAAAAATATGCAAAACCCAAAAGACACATGTTCAGTAAGTCAAAAATGAATCTAAACTAATTAAAACTCAACATACATGTACCAATGTTTAAAAGTGTAAGACAGCTTCTAAACTTTACCAAAGTAAGCACCTTAGTACCCATATCTGTAGGGTTATAATCCGTATACACTTTCTTAAGTTTAATCAAATTTTGAGATACCACATCTCTAATAAAATGCAGTCTAACATCTATATATTTAGTGCGTTCATGAAAAAACAAGGTTCTTACACAAATGAATAGCTGATTGACTATGAGAATATATAGTCACATTATCACTTAAAACACATAGTTCATTAAGTAAACCTTTAAACTACATAGCTTCTTTAAAAATTTCAGTAGCAGCTATATATTTAGATTCAGTAGTTGAAAGAGCAACAATATGTTGGAGTTGAGATTTTCAATTAACATACGAATCACACAAGTGAACACATAAGGTGAAGTAGATTTTCTATTATCTCTATCCCCACAATAATAAGCATCAATAAAACTATTTAGCTTCATACCATTAGAAATAGTTTTATATATTAACTCCATATCATATATACTTTTCAAATACATGAGCAACCATTTCAAAGTTTCCCAATGAGTGGGTCCTTGATTAGACATGCACCTACTCAAAGTACTAATAGCAAAAGTCAAGTCTGGCATAGTACAAAACATTAAGTACATTACAGAATCAATCACATTTGAATAGGGAATTTTATTCATATACGCAACTTCTTTTTCATTTGTAGGTGATTGTTCTTTAGACAAGATGAAATGATTACCAATATGCACATATATAGATTTACAATCAATCATACCAAACATTTTCAAAACCTTAAGCACATATAGAGTTTGATGTACAATTAAGTAAGAATTAGACCTATCTCTAATTATTTCCATGCCAAGTATCATTCTATAATGCCCAAGATTTTTCATATCAAATTCTATACATAACTTGTTTTTAATATTGTTTACCACTTTCATGTTAGAACCAATCAATAACATGTCGTCTATATATAGTAACAAATACACACAATAATTTGTGATTTGATGCTGGTAATACAAACAATGATCAAACTCACTCCTCTTGAAACCAATTGAAAAAACATATGAATCAAAGTTCTTGTACCACTGTCTAGGAGACTATTTTAAATCGTATAGAGATTTTTTAAGAAAATACACATGATCAGATTTGTTTTTATCATCAAAACTGTTTGGTTGATACATAAAATTTTTACATCAAGATCACCATGTAAAAAAGCAGTATTTACATCAAGTTGTTCAAGTCCCCAATCATTATGAGCAACCAATGCAATTATGATGTGAATAGTGGTACATTTAACATCAGGCAAAAAAATCTCATTGTAATCAATCCCTTCTTTTTGTGTATACTCTTTAGCTACTAACCTAGCCTTATATCTCACATGTTCAATCTTAGTGGCTCCCTCATTTACCTTATACACCCATTTACATCCCACAATGGATTTATCCTTAGGTTTAGGTACTAATTCTCAACTTTGATTTTTAGCTAGAGAGCTCATCTCCTCTCTCATAGCATTCACCCACTCTTTAGATTTTTCACACTGCATAGCCTTCTCATAGGTATTGGGCTCCCTACCCAATAGTTCTCCATATCTCTTGCTAATTGATAATCAGGTAGAGGGTTTTGGCCAATGGGAAGATCTTCTATCGCATCATCCTCCCTCTCATTCTCTACAACATGCTCATCTTGTTGGTTATCACTCTTCATCTCATTAGGAGCGATGTGTAAAGGGATGCTCACTTTCTCCACCTCAACTGGAGACTCATCACTAATGATTTCTTATTGTTTTTTATTCTCTAGACAAGATATCTTTGACTCGTTAAATTTGACATCTCTACTTATGATAATATTTACACTATTTTAGATTTTATCCTACAACCTATATCCTTAACTCCCTCAGGGTAGCCCACAAAGACATACTTCCTAGCTCTAGGTACAAGTTTTTTCTCACTCTGATGAGAAAAAGTAGTACAGCCAAAAGTTTTATGCATGGAATAATTAACACATTTACCATGTCATTTTTCATAAGAAGTATCACTATTTAAAGCAGCAGATGGAGTCAAATTAGTTAGATAACAAGCAGTCATAACAATTTCACCCCAAAAATGATTTAGGCATACCAGAACTCAACATCATACATCTAACATTATCAAGCAAAGTACAATTCTTCCTTTCAGCAACCTCATTCTATTGAAGAGTGTAAGACAAATTTTTATGTCTAGTAATACCACAGTCATTACACAAGTTATTAAAATCAGCATTGCAGAATTCAAGACCATTATCATTATGCAAATATTTTATCTTTTTGATAGTCTAATTCTCCATTTGAACTTTTCAATTTTTAAATTTAATGAAAGTTGCACTTTTATCTTTTAATAGATAAACCCACACACGTCTAAAAAAATCATCAATAATAGACAAAAAATATTGCTTACCACCAAAAGTGGGATTGCTCTTGGGACTCCACAAATAAGTATGAATGTATTCTAACACTCTATTTATCTTGTGTGTACTAGATGAAAACAATATCCTACAATTTTTTACAAGCACACAATGATCAAAAAATGATATATCAGACAGACACCTATCCTTACCAAACACACCCTTATCATTAAAAAATTTAAGTCCTTTAATATTAACATGAACAAGTCTATTATGCCACTTCGTGTGTCATTAATGTCAATGGAAACAATAGTGGAATTTAAACCACCTATCACTTCAGCACGCACAATGTAAATGTAATTTCTTCTAACAGCCTTAAAGGCTCTAAGTGCACACTTAATTATTTTTAACATGTTATTGCCAAGCACACCAACAAAATCTATTTCTTCCAATTCCCTCAAAGAAATTAAATTTCTACCCATGTGTGGAATATATCTAACTTTCTTCAATGTGTGCAAAAAGCCACTATCAAATCTAACAGTCACATCACGAGTGCCAGTAATGTTATATGCAACACACCCTATGTAACAACATTCCCATGATTACATTCATGCAACTAATCAAACTAATGTTTATATGATATGATGTGAAAAAATGCACCAGAGTCAATAGCTTGATAAAACCTTTTGCTAAACCAAAATATCTTTTCATTTTTTCAGCACCCAAAATACCAAAATACCTTTTTGTTAAATAGAAAAATCACCTTTACGAGTAAAAACACCCAAGTCAAAACAATGTGCAGACATCTCAACAAATAAAAATATACAACAATCACCTGATCAAAATAATCACGTAGAAAAACATAAAGGCCTCAATATAAACTATTTTAGATTCTCAAGAGAATTTTCAAACAGGTAATTCTAAAATAGTAACAATAACTCAACTCAAATAGAAATGAAGTATTACAAATAATCAATAACAAAGTCAAAAACTAATTAAAACACAAGTTACAATAATGGGCACGTAAATTTCTAGCAACATGCAATAGTTACCAAACACAGTAATCCCAAACCTAATGGTTACCCCACACGATAGCTTGCTATTACATAAATTTAAAAGCGATCAACTAATTTACCAGAGGAGACCTATTTGATGGTTAGTAATATCGGAAAGATTCAAATTTATTTATTTTAGTCTTACTTTTGCATATTTAAATTTTAGCAGATTTGGAGCAGAAAGATGACACCAAACTCGAATCCAAACTATCCAACCAAAGCACTGCTGTCCCAAAAATTAATCTGCAACCAAAAAAATAAAAAGTTAGAATTGCAAATAAGCTATTTTCAGCCCCAAAATAATTTTTGAAAATAAAAAAGAAAATTTTGGCCGAAAAAAGACCTATTGTCATTGCTGGTCTGCTGCCAGTGTTCCATCAATAGTCGTCGATCGTCCGCCGGTCGCTTGAAGTTTCAATCCAATAAGTTGTTTCAAAAGCCAACCAAGCTCTCACACCAATTTGTAAGAAAATAATTCTAAAACACCAAGTTAAATAGAATTATTTAATGTAAAGAAACAATGCAATTTAGACAATATTAAAATCAAAGAAGAAAACTCCAATCTTCAATCTTCAATAAATGAGACAACAATGGTGAAAGAAAGAGGCTCAGATTTTACCCAATCCCCAACAACGGTAATAACACAAATAATGGCCAAAGCACACTCTTAATTAACCTACAAGATTCTTCATAAAGGGAAATGTTAATCTTCATGAAAGAAGAAGAAGGAGAAGGAGGAGGATGAGGAGGAGGGAGGAAATTGGTCAAATAGATGAACAATAGCCTTAGCTTCACAAAGTAGCGGGGAAGAACACAATTTCAAGGTTTTGTGCGTGTATTTCTTATGTATTATATACAAGAAAAGAGGTCGCCATTACACACACACACACACACACACACACACACACGAAAAGAGGCAGCCATTACCACCGACCGTTTGGTAGGTTTTTGATAGAGTTCAGGTGCATTCAAGTGAAGGAGTAAGAATTGCACTGGAAGAAATCAAGACATTGTAGCTGGAAATGAAGAATTAATAGTGATATTTTGTGTTTTCTCTCTGTTGTATTGATATGTATTCCAAAATGTAAGTAATCAATGTAATGACGAAAATGAAAATGATAACCAACAATTCGAGAAGTGGAAATTCTCCCAATTGTAATTTCTCTCACTTTTTCAATGAATGAATCTCTCCCCCCATTCCCCTTACATATATCACTCCTTCTTAACTATTTCTAACAGATACTACAACTAACTACCCAACTGAATTAAAACAAACCGAAAACAACTTGGTGATTGTTGAACACCTCCTCCTATTCTTTGCTTTCTGTGTTATGCTCTTGTTCCTTTCCCGCGTGAGTCGTGCTTCTTGCATCTTGAGTACGTAAATTTGATTAGGGTCATCAATTACCCCTCCCAATGCGATCACCTTGTCCTCAAGGTAAAAGAAGGGAATTGATGATTAATGAGATCAAATGGTTCCCGTGTAGCTTCGATGGTGACAATCCCCCCATGCGAATCAATACTTCCATCGCCTTTCCCTGTGGAGCAGGTCTAAACCCCAATACTGATTCGGGCTCCACAATTAACTCCCAATCTTTTCCGATTTGAGGGGTAATGGTGATATCATCTAGCCAATTCCCACCACCCTCTTCAGTTGTGAAACATAGAATACTGGATGAACTCGGGATGATGCTGGAAGAGATAGTCTATAAGCCACTTCACCCACCTTAGCTAGCACCTGAAACGGACCATAATACCGATGAGCCAACTTTTCATTGTAACGGGCAGCCAGAGATTTACGACGATACGGTCTCATCTTCACATAAACCAAATCTCCCACAACATAGTCCACTTCTCTTCTATGTTTGTTGGTTGCCAACTTCATTCGTTGCTGTGGGCTCGATGTAAATGAATTTTTAATTCCTCCAAGATGTGGTCTCTTTCCAGCATTTGTTGTTCTAGAGATGAGACAGCCGTGGAACCTCTGTCAAATCGAAGCAACGGAGAGGTTCCCGACCATATACAATGCGAAAAGGAGTGAATTGGGCGGACACGTGAAATGATGTGTTATAAGAAAATTCAGCCCAATGAAGAAACTGATGCCATCTCTTTGGTTTAACTGAAGTAAAGCAGTGTAAATATGTCTCAACACACCTATTAACGACCTCCGTTTGTCCATCAGATTGGGGGTGATAAGCCGAGCTATGCTTCAATGTAGTACCTTGCAAACGGAACAACTCACTCCAAAATTTGCTCAAGAAAACCTTATCCCGGTCAGACACAATCGAACGAGGAACCCCGTGCAACCTAACCACCTCTTTCATAAAAATGGCAGCGACCGATGGGACTGTAAATGGGTGCTTCAACCCAATGAAATGTGCATACTTGCTCAGACGATCAACTACCACCAATATCGAATCAAATCCTTCTGATTTTGGTAACCCTTCTATAAAATCCATGGAGATGTTTTCCCAAACCTTGTCGGGAATGGGTAATGGCTGCAACAGCCCTGCTGGTGCCAATGTGGAATATTTGTGTTGCTGGCAGATTGCACAAGTAGCCACATAAGCTCGGATTTCGCGTCTCATTCCTGTCCAAAAGAAGGTCTCAGCTATCCTCTTGTAGGTTTTAAGGAAGCCCCCGTGTCCACCAGTCTTACTATCGTGTCCTTCTTGCAACGCTAATGAAACAAATGGAGATTTCTTAGGTAATACCACTCTATCTTTGTACAATAATGTGCCCCGGAGTACACAATAACCCGGGTGGGCCAATGGATCATCACGCAATTTAGTCACAATTTTGCCCAATTCGTCATCCAGGTTCCACTGCTTTCATCACCTCATTAAGCGACAAAATACCTGAAATAAGGATAGCCATTAAGGATGCAGTTGCGTCCACACGTGATAGAGCATCGGCTGCCTTGTTTTCCATTCTCGGCTTGTATTCAATATCAAAATCAAACCCCAACAGCTTGGTCAGCGATTTCTGGTATTCAGTATTCACTAGTCGCTGATCAAGTAGAAATTTAAGGCTACGCTGATCCGTCCTTACCACGAATCGGCGTCCCAAAAGATAATGTCTCCATTTCTGTACGGCCATTACTATTGCCATCAATTCCCTCTCATATATCGACTTACTACGGACCCGAGGTGGAAGTACTTGACTGAAATATGCAATGGGACGATGGCTTTGCATTAATACAGCTCCTAACCCGTACCCAGAAGCGTCGATTTCGATGATAAAAGGCTGAGAAAAGTCAGGAAGAGCTAACACCGAAACAGTTGTCATTGCCTCTTTTAATTTCTGAAAAGCCACATCCGCTTCTTCATTCCAACCAAAGCTGTCTTTTTTTAATTGTTGGGTCAATGGCCATGCTATATTCCCATATGCTTCTACAAATTTTCGATAATAACCGGTTAGCCCTAAAAATCCCCTCAACTCCTTAAGGGACCTGGGCCTAGGCCATTCCTTCATAACTGCCACTTTTGATTCATCGGTGGCCACGCCTTTATCGAATATAATATGCCCTAGATATTCCAGTTTTCTCTGGACAAACAAACACTTCTTTTTATTAGCATAAAGCTGATTGTCTACTAGGATCTGCATCAGAGTTCTCAAGTGATCCTTATGTTCACCCTCGGTTCGACTATATATAAGGATGTCATCAAAGAAAACCAGGACGAATTTTCTGAGATGGTCTCTGAAAATATCATTCATTAGCGACTGGAATGTTGCCGGTGCATTAGTCAAGCCAAATGGCATGACTAAAAATTCGTAGTGGCCGTCGTGAGTCCGAAATGCGGTCTTTTTAACATCCTCCAGCTTCAGACGAATCTGATGGTAACCCGATCTTAAGTCTATCTTGGAGAACATTGTGGCCCCATAGAGTTCATCTAACAACTCATCTATAACTGGTATCGGAAATTTGTCGGGCACCGTAACTTTATTCAAGGCCCGATAATCTACGCAAAATCTCTAGCTCCCATCCTTCTTTTTAACCAACACCGGGCTAGAGAAAGGGCTAGTGCTGTGTCTAATGAACCCTGCTGCTAACATTTCTCTTACCAACCTCTCAATCTCATTTTTTTGGAAGTGTGGGTAGCGGTAGGGTCTTACGCTAACTGGAGCAGCTCTCGGCTGTAATGTAATAGCATGATCATGGTCCCTAGTGGGGGGTAAGTGATTGGTCTATTCAAAAACTACTTCAAATTCTTTTAATACCTCAGTCATGGCATTCTCAGGTTCGGTTTGGAAAGGTTGTGCATCCACTGTAACGTTTCCCAATTCCAATAATATTCCCCCTCCATGTTTACGAAAGGCCTTTAGCATATATTTCAAAGAAACTGAAGTTTTACTCAGACTCGGAGTTCCCTGCAAAATTACTTTCACCCCAACCATTGTAAATGTCATAGTCAAATTTTGCCAATCGACTTGCATTTTTCCCAGTTTCCGTAGCCATTGCATTCCCAAAATAACGTCTGAGCTACCCAATTCCAAGGGCAAGAAGTCCTTCTCTACTACCATATTTTGAAGTTTCAAAGTCACCCCTTCGCATATTCCTTCCCCTTTAACAGTCAGACCCGTTCCCATCACAACGCCATACCTCGTAGTGCCCGACAATGGTATCCTAAGTTGCTGGACCAATTCTCCAGAAATGAAGTTGTGAGTTGCTCCGCAGTCAATTAAAACTTTGACGTCTTTTTGGTTTATCGATCCTTTCATCTTCATGGTCCTTGGAGTTGTAAGGCCCACCACCGAGTTTAGGGACAGCTCCACCGACTCCTCCACCTCCCTTATAACCTCGTCGCCGGTCTCTTGCTCATCGGTGAACACCTCCTGACCATCGAATTTTTCATTACCACCGAATTCCTCTCCTTCTCTGATCACCAACACTTGGAGCTCTTTATTCCTACATCGATGCCCGACTGCAAATTTCTCATCACAACGGTAACATAATCCCTTCTCTCTTTTTGCTTGGATTTACAATCATCGGTGACGTTTGAAAATGGTATTTGGGGTGAAATTGGGGCGATTTGGAATGATGCTTAATGGTATTGTGGGTTTGGTGTTTGGGCTAATTGATTGGGATGGATTTGGGATGGAGTTGGGATGGAGTTGCTGGAAATGAATTTGGGTTTGATTGGGCTGTAGCTATTTGGTCCAGATTTTACCAGCAGATTTCTATCTTCTACCCGCTGGGCCACTTCAATTATTTGTTCCAGGCCCACTGGTCTGAGTAAATGCACCTCAGCCCGGATGTATGGGTTTAGTCCATTAATAAAATTACCTTCAAGGATCTCCTCTGATATGTTTTACAGCGGTGATGCCAATGTCTCGAATTGCCGGCGATAGTCCTTGACAGTGGTGACCTGCCGGAGAGCCAGAAATTACGCATAAGGAGAACCCTCCTGTGATGGTTGGAACCTCCTCAGAAGACGGACCTTCAATTCCTCCCAATTTCTCATCGGTCTCCATTTCTCCTCCCATTGATACCATGCCAGGGATTCTCCTTCAAAACAGACCACCGCGGCTTCTAACTTCAGCGCCTCAGTCATTTGATTAATGGCAAAATATCGTTCTGCTCTAAAAATCCATCCATCAGGATCTTCTCCGGTGAATACCGGCATATCCATTCTTCGAATTCGAAGGTCTGGACCCCAGCTTCCTTCCTTTTCTCCTCTTCCATCTCGAATTTCTCCTGGGCTATTTTGGGGTAGTACCGAGTTTGAGGATGGTTCTCCTGATTTGGTTTGTGAAGGACCTTTCTCCTTTCGTTCTCGCTCTTGGCTTTCCCACGTTCGAAGGACTAAATCAAATTTTCCCATCATATCTGCATGCATCTGCTGAAATTCGTTCCTTAAAGTGTCCAATCCCATGTGTAATTCTGTATGGTTAATCTCAACTTGTTGTTCTAAGGCCCGAACGCGATCTGACATTGTCATTGCTCTGATAGCAATTTGATAGAGTTCTGTTGTGACAGGTGCATTCAAGTGAAGGATTAAGGATTACCTTTGGAAGAAATCAAGACATTGTAGCTGGAAATGAAGAATTAATAGTGATATTTTGTGTTTTCTCTCTGTTGTATTGATATGTATTCCAAAATGTAAGTAGGCGAATGTAATGACGAAAATGAAAATGATAACCAACAATTCGAGAAAATTTGAAATTTTCCCATTGTAATTTCTCTCACTTCTTTCAATGAATGAATCTCTCTCCCACTTCCCTTACATATATCACTCCTCTTAACTATTTCTAACGAGATACTACAACTAACTACCCAACCGAATTAAAACAAACCGAAAACAACTTGGTGATTGTTGAACACCTCCTCATTCTTTGCTTTCACGTGTTATCTTTGCTATTCCTTTCCCACGTGAGTCGTGCTTCTTGCGTCTTGAGTACGTAAATTTGATTGGGGGTCTATCAGTTTTCTCCACCACGGACAAAAAAAAATAGGATGTATGTCACTATGTTTTCATCCCTCTCAAATCAAAACCCACATCTCTAACTCTATCTCTCTCTCAATTTCTCAATATTTTTCTCCATATTTTTCAAAATCAAATTCCAATTAAACAAAATTCTCTCTCTCTACAACATATTTTTCTCAACCCTCGATCCCATCGCAAAAAAAAGGGGCAGACTAGTATATATTTATTGCATGCCAAAGACCAAAATTAAGAGCCCCTAATATAAATGGGTTAACTTAGAAATAATTGACTGAGTAACTGGGTTGTGAAACATTACTCAAATTAAGTTAACTACAAAGTGCTCTAAACCGTCTTTGTAACTAGGCTGTCTAATTGTTGGAGATTGGGCATTAATAACAAGTCTTCGATCATCGACCAAGCCTACGAAGTATAATTAAATCGACCCATTTAATCATGATTGTCACAAAAAATCCCAACAGCAGGAATTCATGATCTAAAATTTCATATAGTCTTGTCAATTATTGAGGTGTGGGGTATATTTTTTGATTAGCAAAGTTTGAGTTATCATTTATCTCAAATTTTCATCTTTTATCATAATACGCTTCAATCTTGTGTTTGTGTGCGTTGGGAGAGATCTTGGATGGCTTATGCTTCTCTACTTAACCTTACTCAAACACTAGAACAGATCCCGCATTCTGATGGTCAATATCAGGTTCTTCATCAAACAGAAGAGCAGATCGGAAGATCTCTCCTTGAAAAGGTTAGATTCTTGCTATCATTTCTAGAAGATCATTCACAAAAAAATATTGAAACAATTAGATGTTTGGAAGGAAGAATTAGAGTGGCAGCATATGAAGCAGAAGATATAATTGAATCCCAGATTGATATATCTGATCAGATTGTATCAGATTCTAGAAATCACTGTGAGAAGTGCGTGGAGTTTAGGCGTCACAATTTGGTTAAGAAATATGAAAACTTACAAAAGGTCATACAAGAACTTGATTCCATTTCAGAACAGGTAGTGAATATGAAGGACAGGATCGACGTGGAAAATCTGCCATCTAGGAACCCTTTCCCCGCTGGTTCATTAAAATTTGGTTCTAGCAACAACAGTGATATGGTGGGATTTGATGATGACTTGATGCATATTAAGGATCGACTCACTGGACCACCTTCTAAACTCGAAATCATCTCAATTGTTGGGATGGGAGGCATTGGAAAGACTACGCTTGCTAGAAATGTTTATGATGATCCACTTATTGAGTATCACTTTGACACTCGTGCGTGGACCACAATTTCTCAGGAATATAATGTGCAAAAAATGCTCACCGACCTTTTAGGTTCCACAAAATACCACAGCAACATTGAAAATTTAGATGAAAAACTATACAAATATCTGAAGGGTAAAAGATATCTCATTGTATTGGATGATATCTGGGATACCAAGGCTTGGGATGAAGTCCAACGGTTGTTTCCAGATGATAGTAATGGAAGTCGAATCCTTTTGACTACTCACCTAGCAGATGTGGCTGTTAATGCAGGCTCTTCTAGTGCTATTCATCATCTGAGTTGTCTGAGTCCTGAAAAAAGTTGGAACCTTCTGCACCAGACAGTGTTTGGGGAAGAATGTTGTCCATGTGAACTTGAGGAAATTGGAAAGGAGATTGCAAAGAATTGCAAAGGACTTCCACTTGCACTTGTGGTGATTGGTGGCCTCCTCTACAAAGGCAAGAGGACACATGATTACTGGATGTACGTTAAACAAAATGTCAATTCTGCAGTAATTGGTACTGATGATCAGTTCATGGAGATCCTATTGTTGAGTTATAATCACTTGCCTCATCATTTGAGAGCATGCTTCCTTTATATGGCAGTTTTCCCTGAAGATTATAAGATCCGAAAATCCGAACTCACCAAGTTGTGGGTTGCCGAGGGATTTATAAAACCTGAAAGATCTAAAAGCTTGGAAGCGGTGGCAGAGAAGTACTTGGAAGATCTTCTCGATAGAAATATGATTCTGGTTCATAAGAGGAGTTATACAGGTAAAATCAAAATCTGCAGCATCCATGACCTCATGAGAGACCTTTGCGTGAGGAAAGCTCAGGAGGAGAACTTTCTTCATCTCTTTGATCGGCGTCGTGTAATTATTCATTCAAATATTAATGGCCATGACCATCATCTTGAAGACATTTACGGCTCGCATGTCCGTTCTCTTAAAGAAGAAACATCTTTCCCCACAAGTTTCCTACTAAGGGTATGGGATGCACTCAGAATACGTTTCAATGGGTTCCCAGTTAAAATAATGAAACTAGTTAACTTGAGGTTTATTGTTTTGAAATGCATTGGAACTATCAGGCTTCCTGCGTCAATATCCAATCTTTTCAATCTGCAAACATTAATTATCTATTCCCTAGACACAGTAAAGCTACCATCAGATATCTGGAAGGTGCCACGATTAAGGCATATCTGGACTTGGAATTGCTTCTTGGCCTATCCTTCTGCTGCAGGAAATGGGGAAAAAATTGCACTTTTGGAAAACCTACAAACACTTAAGGGAGTAATAGATTTCAAATTTACCAAGAAGGTCCTTCAAATGATGCCAAACCTGAAGAAATTGAAAATTGGATTCCCTCACTCGTGCCCTGTATTGTCGTCCTTTTGTATTGACAAGTTTATCCATCTACATCAACTTCAAGATTTGAATTGCGACTTTACCTACAAATCTGATAGAAACCATCCTCTTCTGGGAAACTTCCATCCTCTTCTGGAGAACTTCCATCTCCCACCGACACTCAAAAAGTTAACATTGAGAGGTTGCAGATTATCTTGGAAAAGTATGGCGATTATTGGTTCACTGCCTATTCTTGAAGTGCTCAATTTGAAAGAATTTACCTTTGATGGTTCAGTGTGGGAACCAACTGAAGGGAAATTTTTGCAATTGAAAGTTTTGCTCCTTTCTAAGACTGATCTGGAGCATTTGAAAGCCGATGAAACTAACTTTCCGATTCTTCAGCACTTAACTTTTATTGACTGCAGAAAACTGGTAGAGATCCCTTCCGCAATTGGAGATATTCCAACTCTTCAGGTAATCGAGTTATGTAAATGTAGAACATCTGCTGTGAATTCGGTAAAGTTAATACAAGAGGAACAACGAGACTTGGAAAACGCACAACCTTCGATTATTATTCGTGATAGTGATATGGTAAAAAGTTCCTACACATCTGTTACTATTGATGTACACTAGGTTTATCGGCTTACTACAAAATTAAATTTACTAATCAAGTTTATTTTCCTTGCTCTACTCTGCAGTCCGCAGCCTTATCTCGCAATTCTATCTGGTAAGTTTTACACTTTGTTTCTGTTTATATAGAAGTGTAGATTGTTTGAGAAGAAAGGTTAAATTTTCCAAGAGCTAAACTTTATTGTGTAAATTTTCCAAGAGCTAATCTAAACTTTAATTAATTATAAATGTTTTTGCAATTGCTACTTACAGGGAAAGCTACCTGGACTATCCATTATAAAGCCTAGCAGCCAGAGTGAGATTTCTAGCTAACATAAGGGCCGGGGAAGAAGAGATTATTGTTGCTTACCGATTTATAGTATTAGAAGTTGTACCAAAAATAAGATGGATTTCGGATATGTAATTTGGTATTTCAATTGTGATCAGCTCTGTTGTTGTCTGTCTATATTGAATTTATGGATACTTGTATTTCATGTGTTGAAATTAGACACTCTAAAATGTTTAAATGGTAATTGTTTTATGAAACGGCTAAGTAACAAGAGTTGAGATATGTTGTCCCAATTTCATGTCCCATTGTCTGTCCCTCTAATAAAAATCTTACACATTATCAGTGTGAATGAATGCATTAAATATTGTTCATAATGATTCTCTTACTTATTTAATTGATGATGTATAAGATTTTTATTGGAGGACAAACAAATGATACATAAATTGGAACATTTGCCCTTTAGGTATATTAGGAGTAATGCTATTAATTATAATAACGATGATTTATGTGACATTAAATGTTAGGTCAATAAATTAAGGGCATTGTTCGGTAGAGTTTTTGGGGAAAAATGAGTTTTTTAGTTCTTTTTGACTTTTCAAATTTTTTTAGTGTAAAAGGGTTGAAAAGTCAAAATCAGAAAAAAAAATGGATTTTTAGGAAAAAAAACTCTACCGAACATGACCTAAGTTTCATATTCTTACATTTTATTTGACCTATCATTTAATGTCAATATAGATAGGTGATAACATCCCGTAGTGATAAATAGTATTATTCATATATTCATGGCCAGTGGATGCTTGAATTTGGAGTATAACAATCATCTTATTTAATTTGTGATAATATTCAAGGACTTATAGTTCTATGTCTACATAAGTTCAAACATTTTAACACAATTACTTTTAAATTATTCAATAGCACCGACAAGTTTAATGTTATATCTCGAGTCATCAAAAGTATTTTATTTAGCCGAGCAACGTACCAAGTTTAATAAAAAGTGTAAGAAAGATGATATAGTTATCTACAACGGCTAATATTGTCGAGTCTCTCTATTATTTTAGTTTTCGTTAACAAGAGGAATTAATGAGAACTTTCACCTCAGCCACAACAGAAATTGATAATATGAAGAGAAGCTAACACCTAACTATTTCGGATGCTAAATCAAAGGTGCTTGCTTAAATAGCGTAAGATATATTGATTGCTTGTTTAAAAGAGCTTTTAAGAAAATTTTGAATAAAAGTTGATGAAATGTGTGATTCAAAGTTAGCCTCCGTTTGGTATAGATTATAAACCTGGTTTATGGTTTATTTGACTATTTTTGGTCAAAATGTCATCTTTGTATAAAAAAATTTTGGTCAAATAAACCATTTTGGTCAAATAAACCAGGTTTATAATCATACTTAACTAGGCTTATAAAGTTATGGGTCTCCTAAAATATGCACTTAAAATTAATTTTGACATTTTATCGAAATAAAAATTTGTAAAAAAGTTATACTTATCACTCCAACACTCGTTATCTTCTTATATGAATATGGAGAAAAGTTCTACCACTTTCTAGGCCAAGCGAAATCTCCCGGTTGGTTAACGTTAACGACGTGGGTTGTCTGATTGTATAAAATTTCAATTGCAATTACATTTAGGAATTGGAAGGGGTAATGGCATATTAGTATTTTTTTAAAATTGGGATTAAAGAGGAATGACACGGCTTTTTGTTTAATTGAACTTTAAGAAATTGAAAGAATGAATTATTTTAGATAATTGGCTCGGGTTTGAGCTAAGAGAAATTGGGCTGGGGCTGGACAATAATTTGTTTTGGGCTAACTTGGAAAGCCTCGTGAGTTGACATTTTCTTTGTCATGCATATTAACTTGGGCTTGGGATTTCTTCTTATTTTGGATTTGAACTTCTTTTATACTTTAGATCTGGGCTTGGATAGCTCTAGGCTACAACAGGGCTGTCCCTTTATATCCGCCCTTGATAATGACTTACTTGTAATGAATGCATATTTAATTACTTTTTATCTTTACTCGTAGGCAAATTATGTAAGCAAGCTCGAAACTTAAATAAGTCTTGTTTGGCTAAATATAAAATATAATTTAATTTAATCAAACTGATGAAACATATTTTTTCATTCACACATTTCGTAGAAATCATAACTTACTTATTCATTTGTTAGTCTCACATTTTATATGACCCATTTTATAATTACTTAAAAATAATTTCAACATAACCAAAAATTGACGTTTATTTATTAACTAATACATGAGAGCCTCAAATTTATAAATTAATCTATTTAAAAATATCAAAATATATAGTCTAAATTTATTTAAGATTGTATATGATGTAATGTATTAGATTGTATAAAAAAAATTAAGACAAGTTGGGCCAATGGACTGGATTGAGCTAGTATATTTCTGGCCCATATAAAATTGGGATAAATTAGCCCGATTCGGTTTCATATGTGGCCTGCTTTCGACGGGTTGGGCTGGCCCAATCCAAACATTTCATTTGCCAGCTCTAACCATGACCCCATGACATTAAAATTTGTGATAATTTTTCAACATGCTTGATTTTATATTTAAATTTTATAATTATTTTTCAATATTTTAAATTCCAAATTTACTAAAACACTTTTTTTTTGTAAGAAATGTAACAAGTGTAACAAAATAAAAAGCAATATTTTTAGAATAAAAAGTGAAATAATATTTTAAAATTATTTTATTTTTATGATATATGGTGAAACTATCCCTAAAAATTTTATATACCTCCTGCAACCCTTCATTTTCAACAATTGAAATGTAATTTATACATTTTAATATCAAAATGTAAAGCATTCACACACTCATTTAAGTATGGCCGAGTTGGCTGAAGGAAGAGTCAAACATGATTAATTGGAAAAGAACCTAATTTATAAAATTTAAGTTGTCAACGCTTTTTTTTATAAAGAAAAAACTTAAATATCCTTGTCGGCAAAGTTTGTTAAAAAATGGTTAGTTAGCAGACCATTAACATATGGTTTGTTAATCGACCATAACCGACCTTAATTGATCGTGACAAACCGTAACCGTCCTTGAGTCTGTTAAGACCAGTTTACACATTAAAATGGGTTTTTAATTATTCACTTCAAATGTACTCAAATTTATATAAATTTAATACAAAAATCACAATTTATACTCACATATATACATATTTTCATGATTTATAACCATAAATTAAAAAAAGAAAAGAAAATAAATAACCACACATTTTGCAATAATTTAGATGAGATAGATTCTAGCATTGAAATGAGATTTTCTACCCTTCTTTGAGCTTGTTTTGATATTAATGAGATGTTAATTCCTTTGCCAAATAGTGAAATATACTCTCTGTTTCGCGCAGAAATGTGTATCCTTCGCTAACAATTAAAAGATTCAGCCCAACAAGGGGTGTTTGATTTATGAAGATTACAATAGTAACAAAGGATGAAAAAGCAAAACGAAATGCCTCCAAGGGGCACAAACACACTAGAATTCGCTGTAAAGATATATTTAAGACTAAATAGAATAAAATTACATTTCTCTGTTTTTTCGAGAGTTTTTTCCTTCTCCTTTTGTCATTCAATCTCCTTTCTTTTATACCTTGCCAAACGGTTTTACCACACGTTTTCCTTCAATCTTGCATAAAAACTTCTCATCGCCCAGTTTCTTCCCCATCGCCCAGCAACCACCTCGTCGCCCAATAACTTTCCATTCCTTCCATAATGATTCAACTGTTTGTAACTTACCCATGATGATTCAACTTCTTGTAACTCCTTTATGATAAATCAAATGTTTGTAACTCCCTCTATGATAATTCAACCGTCGACAACGTGGGAAAGTACTAAGAGAAGGAGAAAAACCGCTTATGAACGGTTACTCTTATGCAGTGATTGATCGTTCTAAATGCCCAATGCCCTGGGCGTTTCTGATCTGGCCGATGTCCACTTTGGGCCCTACCTGGCTTGGATAATTTCCATTGGGCCTATATACAAACTTACCTGGGCATCCATTGGGCCTGGACAACATATATTTCTAGGCTATATGCTTGGGTACTTTTTATGGGTCCATATGTACAATTTTTCTTATCAATGATTTACCCCAATATGGCTTAATTAATATAATCACTTTATTAATTAGCCATATTCACTGATGTATGTTTCATCTTCCGAAAGAAAAATGTTTGGCGCTGAATTCAAAATCCTAAGAACACGATCCATATAAACCCCAAAAGGCGCCATTACCAATAAACACGTCTGGCCTCCATCACATCGCTGCCCTTTTCCTCCCTCTATAAAAAGGACACTATTCATCTTTTCTTTAACTCTCACTTACCTTCCTAAACTGATTATCTCTCTTCTTGTTCATTCGCTGAAACCATGTCGACGTCCAGAGCTTCCTCCAACAATAGCATTACTTTCGAAGATTTCCAGGACCTCCTAACCAAACCTTATGTAAACCCATCAAATCTTCTACCCTCTAGGCCGGATATGAACGAGTTCTATTTGGGCCCGTCATTCAGGGATGCAGACTCTATTGGGCGACTGGCCACAGCCCAATTTTTTCCTTGCACCCAAGGACCTCCTTTCTTGGACCCATTCTCGTTGAAGCCAATCCGCGAGAAAAGCATTCGCACATGGCCTAAATCTGATACCACCTTCCGCCTCTGGCATGCGCGTATGATGAAGCATGCCCCTACGAAGGTGCTTTTTGATCGTGCTAGGATTTCTGATCTTTTGGAAATTGCCACACGTCCCCCGCTATATGACCCAGTTCTTTTCCCAATCGCCCTAAGTTTCTGGTCTTCTGAGTACAATACCTTCATTTTTCCTCTTGGTCCAATGTCGGTTACTCTAAGGGACGTTGGTGCTTTAGTCAATCTTCCTCCTCTCTGGGCGATACTGCTTTCTCCCGCTCTATTGATATCCTCCTCGCTCAAGAAGTTTGATAAGAAGTTTACGGACTCCTATTCGTGCATGCAAGAGCTTTATGAAAACACGGCAAAGATCCCACACATGCAGAGCGTGTAGCCTTCCTCAAGTTTGGTTTGTGTAGGTATATTCTTTGTGTTCCTAGTCTTAAACCTTCCATGGCCTAAAAACCCTAAAACCATCTAGAGTTTCTCTCTCTAAAAAATTCTCTCTGACTTCTCTCTAGGCGGCGAAAAAGGAGAGTTATCTCCTCATGGCTTTACCACCCACAAAACCACCCGACCCACCACCTTCTCTACCGGAAAACAACACTATTGACGGCGAAACACATCCCCAATAACATCTACTACGAAATCGGACATATAGCGTGCGATTTGGGACAAAATAAATCATTTTTGCATTAGAAAACGCGAGGCACGCATCCCAATGCACTCAATTCGACATCTTATGATCAGAATTTGGACGTGGGACCATCACCAATGATCTCGAAGCCCCGAAACCCCTAGAATGGTGTCCCCAACGTCCAATTTGGCCCGAATCAATACCTTGGAAAACGTGCGCAGATTTCAATTCGCGATCCTGTGGGCCCCACCAAGCTACACGCGCCTGACCCACAGTTAGGTAATGTTATGCCGACCACTCGACCAAAATTTCAGCCTGATCGGACACCGGACGCCCGTGGGACCCAATTTTCGAGGCCGACGGTCACTCGGAAAAGCAGGCCATATCTCCGTCCTCATGAGACCTCCAAATTGAAAACGCGCCACATGCCCAGAATCATCATGATATTCCGCACCTTCCTGTAAAAAATCATCGAATTCCGACAAGGTTGGTTCCGGGGCCCGCTTTCGGTGGTGGCGCGTGGGTCCCACGCCACGCGCCGTAAAAACAACTTGTTTGGCAAGTTAATCCACACCCGGATCCATCATCGCTTTTCCCACGGAGGACCATGCACTTAATCAAGGTAGATGGACATATGCTTCACCAATTGTTTACGGTCGTCCCTACACTTTCACAAGCGAGCGGAATGAAAGGAAATCTTTTTACGCTATTTTAGGCGCTCCACGCAGGCTTCAGCTTATTCACTCTATTACGCATAGGCCACAGGCTACATCGAGGTGAGCCGTCATTTATTTTGACCATGAGGAAGAGGCGCTTCGAGCCGTTCAAGTTTACACTTGTTGGCAAATTCTCATCGAAAGCCTACTATGGCAAAGGTGCGTGATTGCTTTACGAAATTTGGATTCGTGGTGATTATAGGCTTGGCTTGATAGATAGCAAGCATGTATTGATTCACTTGACGCATGAAAATGATTATAGTAGATTGTTTTTGCGTTCTTTATATATATATTGATGGGTGTCCTATGCGAGTCCTTAAATGGACATGTGACTTTGGACCCGATTGTGAAACCCCAATTGCTCTGTTTGGTTGTCCTTCCCTTTATTACCAATGCATATATGCGATCCAAGTGGTGTGATTTTTGCTTTGGCTAAGATTGTGGGTATACCTTTGCGTATTGATGAGGCTACTGCAGATTTGTTGAGACCTAGTGAGGCTAGGAGTGCATGTGGAGGTTAACTTAGAACATAAGTTACCCCGAGCGGATCTGGATTGATAGGGGTGATGGTGGGAGTTTTTGGCGGGGATCGTGGTTTATGAGAAACCACCGTTATTTTGTTCTAAGTGTCGACATATGGGTCACTCTCTTGGTCGATGTCGAGCGGTGGCACACCTTTGCTCCTTATCCCCGAGCTTGCTCCATCGGCCACCCCTTCTAGTACTAGTTTGCCTCCTCCACTTACTCGCATTGTTTACGCTCCTCCTGTTACTAGCAATTCACATCGAGATTACTTGACAGTCCGTAAAAGCTAAGGGTAAGGAAGTAGTTGTTGATCGCCCTCAACAATGGGCCCCATGACGATCGAGAGCACAAGCATAGACGAGGTGTTGATATCTCCACCTCTGCGGGCCCCGCCACTTCTCTGCAGAGCCATAGCGAGAGGTTCTCGCTTTGGTGTTCTTGCGGACCCACACTTGATATAGTGCGATGTTCTACGGTTGTTAGTTCTACTACTCTTATTTCCACCATTTCTCGACACAAAGAAAGCGTGGGCCCAGACTCGCGACATGTGGGTCCCACTATTGATTTCTCGCATAGTATTCATATGGGCCCCTCTTTGGAGCTCCTTTTCTCTTGGACCCGACCATCTCTCGACGGCCCCATCATACATTTCATCACTACTTCCTACTCCGATTCTCTCGCTTGTCGTCGATCTGGATGTTTCTCGGCGATGGACCCCGCCATATCACATGTGGGCCCCACCACCGATCTTTTACGACATCGCCTTTTTGCCTATGATTACTCATTGCATGATAGGCTATTGACTATTGCGGGCCCCTACCGGCAGCCTCCTCTCGCGGTGAACCACTATCTTTGAGTCACGCTCGGTGATTGATCCTGCCTATGGTTCCTCATTGCATGATAGACCGGCTATCTCTGTGGGCCCCACCAATGCTGGCTCATTCGAAATTCTTTGACCCTTTGCTTGACCATATGCTTGCTTTTACACGCGTCTTTGGGGTATGTTTGGATGACACAATTGATTCTAATCACGATACTAGCCCTCTCTGGATTGCCGAGATAATGTCGAGGCTTCTTTTCTATCTATTTCATCGCCAGTTCCCTCGGATACATCTTGTTACTCGCTCGGATGGGTACACACCAACAGGTCACTTCGTAGGAGTTCACATGGTGATTTGACCGGTTTGGATGAGCGACAGGGGCGATGGTTTCTTTTCGATCTTGAGTGGGGTCCCACATGAGTTATTGCTCCTCCGCCTTCTAGACCGATCACTCGGAGTATGTCGTGCACTCATGGTTCCCTCTCTCGGTCTTTGTGATGTCAATCCTCATATGGAATGTTAGGGGTGCGTGCTTCTAAGACTACAAGAGACTTAGGAAGCTTGTTCGATTACATCGTATTTTTTTTCCTCGCTCTTTTGGAGCCTTTTTCTTTTGAGGATAGCTTTGACTTTGTTCGCTCGTTCATTGGGTTTGATATCGGTGTCCGAACCGATCGAGTAAGATTTGGTGTTTTGGAATGTGGGGACGATCGTATGTCGTGATTGTTGATCATCCCGCTTTCTTCATCTAATGATCGAGGATCCTAGATTGGCTAGACCTATCTTTTTATCGCTTTGTGTATGCTTCATGTTACATTTGTAGGGCGCAGGATTTATTTGAGGGACTTCACCGGTTTCCCAGGACCGTGGATGGCCCTCGCTTGTTGGTGGTGACTTCAATGTCATTGCTCATGATGGTGAGCGGACGGGGAGTCGATGCTTTCGTGATAGAGGGAAGGCCGATTTTTGTGATATGATGATGGAGTGTGGATTGACCGATCTTTGGATTTTCTCGGTAGTCCTTATACTTGGCATAATAGGAGGTGTGGAAGAGACTTGATAGGGTTTTGATGAGTCATGAGGCTGCATCCTTCTTCGACGATTCTGATGAGGCATCTCAATCGGTCTACGTCGATCATTCGCCTTTGTTAATGAGTTGGGTTGAGGCCGAGGATGGGGGGGGCCCAGGGCCTTTTCGGTTCCTCAATGTTTGGTCCCGTCATCATGACTTTTTATCCTTTGTCTCTCAAAAGTGGTCATACCCGACTCGGTTTACGAGGATGGTCGCTCTTTGGGAGAAGTGCTTTAGGATGAAGCAGGGGACTTCGTTGGTGGAGTAGAAATGTGTTTGGGGATATATTTCGAGAGAATTAGAGATCTTTGAGAGCGGGGTGGATGAGGCCGAGATGAAATATGATTTGGATCCATCACTGCACATAGAGAACACTTACATCGTGCTCGAGCCCCTTCGAACCGTGCTTTGTCTATTGAGGAAGGCTTGGAAGCAGAAGGCGGGACTCGTTGGATGTGCGAGGAGAGCACAACACGAGGTATTTTCATTCAGTGGTGCGGGGCGCGCATGCGGGCCCGTATACATTCTATTAGATCTCGAGACGGAGAGACTTTGTCTGCACACACGAGGAGATTCGGGGTTCACCGCTTTCTTTTTCGGGACCTCCTTTCTCGCTCCCGTCCGTGCAATCGACCAAATTTTACCGAGATATTATCCCTCTTTGGTTACTCAGAGGATAATCGGGAGCTCGAACCGACTTCCATCATTGGGCGAGGTTAGAGATGTAGTGTTCGATATTGATGCGAGATAGTGTGGCGAGTCCGAGATGGGTTCACTTCTCATTTTTTCAAAGCAGTGTTGGGAAATTGTCAAGGATGATGTTTTTCGTGCGCTTTTGGACTTCTTTGATGGTGGGCATCCATGCTGGGGATTCTCTCGCTACTTCTATAATCTTGCTTCCCAAGCGAGACAACGCTTGTCGATGGACAGAGTATAGACCGATTAGTCTTTGCACGGTGTTCAACAAGATTGTCACCAAGCTCTTGAACTCTCGCTTAAGTGTTGTTTTGCCTCGTATCATCTCTCCACAGCAGAGTGGCTTTATTCAGGGGAGGCTGATTGGTGATAATGTCTTGCTGGCACAGGAGATGCTCCATACATTGGATACCCAGGCCCGTGGGGGCAATGTCATCCTTAAGCTAGATATGGCTAAGGCATATGACAGGTTAGACTGGGACTTCTTGATGACTGTGATGGAGAGATTTGGATTCGATTGGATGTGGAGGGATAGGATCAGGCGTTGTATTTCTGAGTGCCATTTTTCTGTCTTGGTGAATGGCAGGCCTTGTGGTTTCTTTCCTTCCTCTCGTGGGTTGAACAGGGGGATCCCATATCTCCTTCGTTGTTTATCATTGCAGCAGATTACTTCTCTCTGGGGTCTCACTCAAGTTTTCCAAAGAAGATCCATCGATGGCATATATTCATAGAGGTGACACTCTTCTCTCACATCTTTGTTTTGTTGATGATATGATCATATTTGCCAATGGACAAAGACAATCGAAAGAAGTAATCTTGCATTGTTTGGAGCACTATGAGAGGGTCTCGGCCGGTTGGTGAATAGAGACAAGAGTGGTCTTATTGTGCCTAAGAGGGCACCTCCTTCTAGGATTCGAATACTTGAGCACATTCTCGGCTTTCGGACGTCGCCAGCTACAGCCTTATCACATACTTGGGCATACCCTTGTTTAAGGGGCTGAAAGACCTTCTTATATGATGGTCTATTTCGGAAGGTCAAGAGCAAGATCTCCGGATGGGCCTTTGGTCGCTATCTCTGAGTGGCGGGATTACTTTCTTGAGGTCATCCTTTCTTCCTTGCCTCTCTATCTTCTTCCGATTATGCACGACCTCCCAGACAGGTGTTGAAGAAGTTAGAGTACATTTGCTAGATTCTTGTGGGACTCTAAAGATCGGGCTCACCGTATGCATTGGAAGAGATGGAAGGATATTTGCCTTCCTACTAATGAGGGTGGTTTGGGCTTGAGAAGATTAGAGGACGTGGTCCATGCTTTCTCTTTGAAGCTCGGTGGTTATTCGAGATCACGCCAGATCGCTTTGGGCTCGATTTTCTTGGGCAAGTATTGCGAGGCACCCACCCCTTCCGGCACCCATACCACATTCTCGCTCACGCGGTTTGGAGGAGGCTAAAGGGGTGGGACTCAGCCGAGCCCCATCGCGCGTGGCGGTTGGGTCGGGGAGTATATTCTTTTTAGCACGGCTGTTGGATGGGTGACACGACTTTAGCTCAAATGTTTCCTCATAGGGGAGCATACCTCCGTCCGTAGTAGTTGAGTTTTTGATGATCTTGGATGGGATATCGATAGACTCTTGTTGGTCCTTCCACATGATATAGCAATCCAGGGTTGGAAGTCTACCGCTTTGTCCGATGTTCTTGATAGACCTATGTGGAAAGACACCCCAGATGGTAGGTTTTCTACCAAGTCGGCATGGCGACTTGTTCGACTTGGGAGTACTCTTCGAGCCTTTTGTCGCATGATTTGGGCCCGATCATCCTGCAGACTATCTCTTTTTTGTTGGAGATTGTGGCGGGGTTTGGTGCCGATGGATGTGATTATTCGAGAGGAGGATTCGGGCCCATATGGCATCAAGGTGTCGATGATGTTCGAGATTGAGACCATCCAAAGATGTCTTTATTGATAGCCACATGGCTCACGGTATGGCAACACTTCTCGACTATTTTTGGCATTCCCTCGGGGTTGGAGAGATGCTACAACATAGATTTCAGACTTGGAGATTCTCGTGCCGCTTTGTCGGGTAGCCATATTCGCACTATCATCCCTTTGGCCGGTCTTTTGGTACATTTGGACAGCTAGGAATGATCTGCTGCTTGTCGTAGGATTGGCATGGAGCCCAATCGTATCATCTCAGCGGGTCTATCACACTATTTCTTTACTACATATGGGAAGACTCTTTCAATTTGTGCATTGGCGTGGGGACCTTGATCTTGCCCCACATTTTGGTTTTACTTTACTTCTCCTACCCCACCCCCTCTACTTTGGTTTATTGGCGTGCCCGTTGGTGGATCTACCAAGATCAATCTTGATGGATGCGTCGGGGATGGATTTGCGAGTGGCGGGGTGTTATCGAGATCACATCAGGCGTTGTATCGGGGCCTTCTCTCTGCAGCTACGGAGACATACTTATTTTGGAGGCGAGTTGAGAGCCATTTTACAGGGCATTGAGCTTGCCCGACGGATGGGTCTTGTGGACTTATGGATTGAGGCCGACTCTACACTCATTGTTCATTGCATTTCACGTGGTGGGGGCCGTGGGTGATTCAATCCAATACTCGGGACGCATCCGACATCTTCTTTCATTCGATCGAGACACAATTTCTCATATTTTTCGAGAGGGAAACCGGTCGTGACTCTTTAGCTTCGAGGGTGGGACCAACGACGACATTATCGTGAGTATGGATCTTCGGACTTTGCCACGCGTCGTTCATGTGGACTACTTCGCATCGAGCGAGATATGGCCTTCCATCGCTTAGAGGTCTTTAGTTTTTGTTAGTTTGGTTTTCATTTGCTTTTGCTTTTGCTTTTCGAATTATGCACCTAAGTAGTATCTCTTTATTTGTTTGTAGTTTGAGGAATTTTTTTTCATTCGTTGTATGCTTGGAGGTCGTTCATATCCCCTCCCGTGTACTACCATTTTATATAAATACAATGGTAGGGCATCCAAACCCCACCCGGCCCCGTCTCCGGTAGAGGCCTAAAACCATACCGGATTGTGTCTTTGGTGCTTGAAAAAAAAAAAAACCTTCCATGGCCTATTTGCCCATCGCCCATGAGTTAGCTCTTGGTAGGTCTTTAAATCTCTGCTCTGCTTTACGCCGCCTTCTATAGAGGTATGGCTTACCTTCAACATCGACTTAGGACCAATGCTTCTCCCTCTTTGGAAGTGGGCCTCTTTGGCTCGCTCAATTGTGGTTGAGAGCATATTTTCCACAACTTGGTGTTCCTTCAATACCTCCTAGTGGTGAGTTGTTACGGGTTAGTTATCAACCGCTTAGCTCCTGCTGATATGTCTAACCGTGACGTTTTCACATTCTTTTATAATTTAAACTCAATTCCCTCTTTCTTTCCTTTCTCCATTCATCAAGTCCCGCCTATGTCCAACCTCCTCTTAGTTTGAACGAGGTGAGTAATGTCTTGCCCGTTTGGGTTCAATATTTGACTGGGCGAGAATTGTTTCATAACATTCTCACGGGCACCAATGCCAAGTGCCTGGGTCGAGGTCTATGCTCCCGCCTTTTTGCGACGACAGCTAGGTTTTGGCCAAACTTGGCCCCTTCCTCCTTGTTACTCAAAGAGTTTTCAAGAACGTTTCCATACCATCACCAAAGTAGAAGCACAAGCTATAGATGAGCGTAATGCTTCCCTAATGAACGGGTTCTCTTTGGCTCCTTTCAATCCCACTTTGGCCGTTCATCCTCTTTTTGAACAGTTTTGGCCTTCGGTGAAACGTAGGTTCTTCACTACTAATGTCAACCATGCATTCCACATACTTGAGGGTCGGGGTCTTCTAAAACTTCCATTTCTTCTACTCCGATTCCTATCCTGCCGTGCCCATATCCATTAAACAACCCGCTCCTTCGTCCTCTCCTACAAAACCTTCGATGGGTGCGTACTAGACGCTTCTCTGCAATTTCCACCCAATCCAGTTCTCCTCCCGCCCAAACGGGGTCTGCGAGAGTGCATCCAACAGAACGGCCAAAGATTGGGCCCATCGGATCAGACTGGTGATGAAAGTGATGATGATGATGATGCTCCTCCTCGACTAGGAGAAAGGTAATATGATTTCCTTCATTTAAAGAACACTTTAGTATAAATATTGATATTCTCTTTGTATTTTAAATCGAGAGGGATCACTTCTCCTTTGAAAGATTCTCTGCACCCGACCCCTCAATTCTTCGGTCTTCCGAGCCATCTCGTCGAAGTGGATTTGCCTGAAGAGGGATTTGGAGACCCAACTGCTTCGATCGCCCAGACAGTCGAAGAATCCCCATCATTTCAGGGCGTTTCCCCTCCAGGTGTAGAACCGGATGGTAACGTGTTCATATAATCATAACTTTTTCCAATTCTATCATTCGACATGGTTTTACTCTTGAATCACTTATCATCATTCGTTCCTTTGCAGAAGGACCAATCAGGTTGCTTAGGTTGTACCGCCAAGACGCTTTGGATAAGGGTGACTCCTCGCAGGCGGCCAAATCGCCCAGTGGCACACTTCCCCTTCTTCTTCCACGACCACTGACGAGGTAATTTTCTTCGATTTCCTTTACTTTGCTTATTACCACGAAGACACTAAGTAATTGTTTTTTACCTTTACAGGATGCTGATACCATCTTGCGCTCTATTCAGGACCTGTTTACGTCATGGGAACAAGTGAAGGCTAGTCAGACCGCTCGTTCATCCTCGGCCAGTCGTCCTTCTTCTGCCTCTGGTGCTTTTTCTATAGAGAACATGAACATCCTTAAGCAGGCAGTACTTGAATACACTTCTTTCATGGACATGGATATCTCACACGCCAGTGCTGCCAACCACCGAGATAAATTTGAGCGTCTAAGCCACCAAATGGCTCAAGCACTTGAGCTTCCTTCGCTCAAACTCTCCACGGATCTCAAGTTATCTTTGAAAGTCATTCATCAGGAGATAAGCGCGCTGTTGGCTAAAAATGTGGAGCTCAAAGCCAAGAAAACTCAATACGTCGATGCTATGACCGAGAAGGAATCCCTTCACCAGCAAATCGATCAAGCCAAAAACAATCTGAACGAGATTTCTTCCGAGGTCATGGTTGAGGATTCTTTGATGATGAGTTTGGCTGCTCAGATGAAAGAAATTCAAGAAAAGATGGACGACTGTAAGGCCAGGCTGGCAGCCAAGAAGCGCAATGCTTCACAGGAAGTTGAACGGGCTAGATCCTTGCTTGAGCGTTATTCAGGTCTAGAAGTGGACGATGGGATTATGGAGGAACTATCCGCCGCTTACATTCAACAAATACGATGAGTGGAGAAACTTAGGAGCAAATGCGCCTATTTGGGGTAGGATGTAATTAAGATTTTAAGGTTTTAAGGACAACTTTTGTTTTATCCAATCTTCCTTTTGTAATGGTAGCCACTTATGGCAACCAAATTATTTGATGAAATGAATGGCTTTATTCGTTTATAGAATTGTGTCCTTTAATGTTTAAACCTCTAATCGCTCAAAATCCCAAACTCGATTTTAACGTACTTCTTTAAATATTTGCCATTAATAGACCTCATGTGCCTCATTCCATCCAAATTTTCTAAATGATAGGCTCCATTTGGTAACACCTCTTTAACTCTGTATGGTCCTTCCCAATTTGGTGACCATTTCCCAAACCTTGGATTACTACTATCCAATGGGAGTATTGTTTTCCAAACCAAATCTTTAGTGTATAAAACATTTGGCTATAACCCTTTTATTATAATACGAGGCCACTTGTCTTTTTTGAATTTGCAACCTATCCAAAACGCTCAACTTTAGTTCGTCCAATTCTAATAAATTCTGAACAAGTAGTTCAGTATGCTCATTTTCATCTATACTATTTTGCAAACGCACTCTGATCGATTGCACATTAATCTCCATAGGCAGCATTGCTTCTTGCCCATAAGTTAACTGGAAAGGAGTCACTTTGGTACTAGATCGCGGGGAAGTTCTATAGGCCCATAACGCTCTATTCAAGCATTCATGCCAACTTCTAGCATTTTCGCCTATCATTTTCCTTATGATATTCTTTAAAACCTTATTTGATGATTCCGCTTGGCCGTTGGATTGGGCGTAATAAGGTGTAGAGTTTGCCAACTTGATTCCAAACTCGCTCAGAAATTCTTTTACTTGACTCCCATTCAAAGAAGTTCCATGATCCATCACTACAGTTTGAGGTATCCCAAATCTATATACGATGTGATCACGAATGAACTCTATGACACTTCCTTGGGAAATTTCTTTTAAAGGTATCGCTTCTACCCATTTAGTGAAAAAATCCGTAGCGACTATGACAAAGGTGTGTTGCTTGGACGATGGTGGGTAAATTTTTCCTATCAGGTCTATCGCCCAACACTTGAAGGGCCATGGTTTAATAATAGGTACCATTTTCCTTGCTGGCACTCTTTGTATTGGGCCATGTTTTTGACACTCCAAACAACTTTTAGCATACTGAACGCATAACTCGCCCATTTTAGGCCAATAATACCCACTCCTAATGATCAACCACCTCATCTTTTGGCCGGCTTGATGTGCTCCACACACTCCTTCATGCACTTCGGCCATAACCACTTTAGCTTCTTGCAAATTTATGCATTTCAAAAGTATACCATCTGAGCGTTTCTTATATAATTCTCCCTCAACCAGCAAATAGTTCAGTGAACGTAATTTTAACTTCCTATCGCTCTTCTTATTGGGTTCTTCCAAGAATTTTTGTATTTCTTCTCTCCAATCCAATGCGTCTCCATTTTGTATACAATGTACATTAAACTCCTTCGCCCTTCGTTGAACTACGGGCAATATCGTTCCATACTCGCATGCAGAATCGTTATTTAACATTTTTGAATAACCTGATGCCATTTGGGCCAGCTCATTTGCCAAATCGTTATACATCCTATTAACGTATTGAAGCTCTACTTGGTCGAACTCGTCCAAGAGCCCTTGAGCGATGCCATATTGACTTATGACAGAATCATTTTGGCATTTGAAATCGCCATTCAATTGATAAATTATTAGTTGAGAATCATCTCTGATAAGCACATTTTTCGTCCCCAAATCTAATAATAGTTCTAAACCGACAATCAACGCTCAGATTCGGGCGATTATTAGTGCACATTTCAGTCAGGGGGTGAACGCAAACTTGTAACAAACACCTAGTGGGTTTATTAGCACTACCCCTACTCCTGCACCTCTAGCAGTTTTTGAGCCGTCAAAGTATAAAATCCAGGGTTTTAGCTCGAGCGAATTGACTTCTAATTCAATTTCTTTAGGCACGTCTAAGCATGGATGATCGGCCAAAAAGTTGGCCAACGCTTGATTTTTTACCGCCTTTTGTGGTATGAATCAGATTTCAAATTCGATAATGCTAAAGTCCAAAGACCAATCCTTTGATGCAAAACAGGACGAGAGAACATGTACTTGACTAAATTTACTTTAGAAATTAAGTAAATAGTTACAGGCCGCAAGTAAGCCCTTAATTTAGTACATGTAAAATATAGAGCAAGACATAATTTTTCAATAGCAGAATAATTACATTCACATGCGCTAGTCGCCTACTAAGATAATATATCGCCTTTCTTCTCCAAACCGGGTCGTCTTGGGCGACTAGTCCATTTTATTGATTCCTCGCCGCCGATATATAAACTTTCATTGGCCGCCCTTGGATAGGTGAAACTAACACTGGTGGGTTTGATAGATATGTCTTCAGGCTATGAAAAGCCTCTTGATGTTCTTCCTTCCAGACGCATTTAAGTCGTCCTAATTTTTCAACTTTAAAAGAGGCGAGAAAGCTTTCGCTTTGCACAATTAGAGATGAAACGTCGTAAGAAATTCACTTGCCCAAGAAATCTTTGCAATTCCTTTTTGTTCTTGGGTGGTTTAGCCTCTAAAATGGCTTTTGCTTTATTTTTATCAAGTTCAATTCTCTTTCATGCACTAGGAATCCTAGAAAATTTCCCAGCATTAACACCAAATGCACATTTCAACGGGTTCAATTTTAATTTATATCGTCTCATCCGTTCAAATGAACGTTTCAATTGTTGGAAATAGTTTTCTTCTTTCAACGATTTAACCACTATATCATCAACATAAACTTCAACTAATTTTCCTATCATGTCATGAAGAATTAGATTCATTTCCTTTTGATAAGTGGCTCCTGCATTTTTTAAACCAAAGGGCATGACCACCCATTCAAAACATCCTAGAGCACCTGGGCATCTGAATGCAGTTTTATGTATATCTTCTTCAGCTATATAAATTTGGTTGTATCCTGAATATCCATCTATAAAGGAGTACATCACATGTCCGTAGATTGAATCTACTAAGGAATCTACCGCTGGCATTGATATTCATCTTTAGGCGTTGCCAAGTTCAAATTTCTGAAATCTATGCAAACCCTAATACTACCATTTTTCTTTGATACAGGCACAATATTAGACAACCATTCAACATATCTGGCCGTCCTGATAAAACTTGCCTTTAATAATCGTTCTATTTCTTTCTTTACCTCGGGCAATACATTAGGAGCAAAACGTCTAGGGGTTGCTTATGCGGTTTAAATTGTGGCTTAGTTGGCGCCTATGTTCTACCAAATTTTTATCTAAACCGTGCATGTGTTCATATTCCCAAGCAAAACAATCTCGTAGATTCTTTTAACAAAGCAATTAATCGTCACTTACCTCTTTGCTAAGCATCCGATCGACAAACGTTGGGCGATATTCTCGTTCATCTCCAATATTCACTTTCACCAAAGGATCTTGTGCTTGAGCGTGCCCAGTCTTCATGACTCCTATCACATCGTCGTCCAAGCTCCTCCTAGTGATGTCTTCTGCATCCAAACAATCCACCTTATTCACTTCTCGACCAATATTCTGTTCTAACTCGAACACCGCTAATTTGTTCCTTAAAATTTTTAAAGCCGTTTCGTTTTTTATTTCTTCTTCGCACCTTTTCTCGAAAGCCATTGACTTGGCTTCAACATCCTGAAGGCTAGACACCTCCTTCAACATTTATTGAATATCTTTTTTGCCAATCATTGGCTCTTCATGGGCCACTATGTTTGGCCTCATTTGATCGAACATTTCAAAGAAATGCATCTATCGATAATGGCTCCTCGCTCTGCTGGCGATGATCCGAGTTTCTTCACCATCTTGGACTACTCTCACAGCCCATAATTTCCCTCATACATGAACTTCTCGATCGAATTCGCTTCAGAAAAAAAGGTCTATGATCCGCTTGCACCACTTGGCCTCACCTTCATCATTCCAAAAACTAGACATTGATGGAGTGACGAAGGTATACAACGATTTCCATGAATCCAATCTCTTCCTAACAACACATTGTAGCTAGTCGGCTGCCTATTACAAAGAATACTGTGGTTTTGGTGATAGTTCCTACCGTCACGCCTAAAGGCATTACCCCCCTTGGTCAAGTCGCCCGCCATTGAAGCTCGTAAGAATAACTTCGTGAGGGATCAAATCGCTCTTCGCCTTTGCAAATTTCTTTATCATTCGGATGGAATGGTATTAATAGCGCCCCATTATCGATGAGAACTTTGGCTGTGGATGCCATTGACTAGAGCCTTTACATATAATGGTCTCAAATGTTTGGTTAAATTGGCCGTTGGCTTTTAAAGATGACCTTTTCGATCGCCTCTATCTCCACTTCTTGTCTCCCATCATCTTTTGAATCAAATTGCCGTGTCGTTCACGTGCATCATTTCGCATTGATCTTCCGCGTGCTTGACTCTCGAGTTTCTCGTCCACTCACTTCCTCCCAACCTGTAGGGGGTGGCAATATCATTGGAGGTGGTCCATACTTTTCAGAACGTGGTACCCTTATTTTTCTCTTAGGCGTCCCGTATAACACGTAATAATCAAAAGACCGCCCAGATGGCTCGCCCAACAAATCTACTTCTCGGACACCTTTTTGATACAGCTGCTTTAGCAAATTGTTATATGGAACTCCTCTTTTTCTTCTTTCTGATTCTAAATCAATCTCTTCTTCCACATCGGTCAAGCCATCATCTTCTTCTTCTTCTCCACAGATACCTCCAGAGGTTTGCCCGATTTCTCCCTCACATTCCAACGTGCATGCTTCCTCCCTCTCATCGTCTTGTGGCTCCCCATCCCCTTTGCTTTTAAACTCATTGGCGAGCAAATAGTTATTAGCAAATATTGGGGCAAAGAACCAAACCGAATGGTGATGGATTGTCCCGGATCATCTTCATCTTCGCCTTTCTTTGCGTCTTTCAAATTTCGACCTACCGTAAGAATCTTCCTAAATTCTTCCGTTGAATCTTTCACATTATGTTCTCTCTCGTCTTCAAGCTTTTCCTTAACAACGGCGTTGGAGAAATTGGGCAATTAGGGACGATCACCTCTTGTTGCTTTGCCTCATCATTCGTCCATAATTTCTCCGACACGTCTTTCTTTGTGTCCTCGCCATTTGATCAAAGGGTATCACCTTTCCCTTGACCGTATTGGAATGAGTGCCATACATTCGATCGATGGAGCTGTGGCCTGAACGTTCTACTGTTGAACATCGGCCTGCCGTTGTACATCGGCCTGCCGTCATACATCGGCCTGACCTTTCTTTCAAAAGGAGACCTTGATATCCTTCGTCCTTGGATAGGCTCGAAATTTTGGGTCACGCTTTGATGATTATGACGCCCCACACTTCCATTTTCTCCTCATCTTCATCTATTTCTCTATTACATCTAGCACACAACACTTTGTTGTTCATTTCAACTTCTTTTCCTTTGAGACGCTCGAACACACCGGGATGTCGTTCAAGATCTTCGTCTCCATTATCAACTACTAATTTGAATTTAGGTAAACCACTCTTGAAACTTGTCGACAACATATTCACTCCTAGTGGTCATGGAAAAGGATTCTCATCCACCGCCATCTTCTTTTTAGCTTCAAAAGTGATTCGCTTTCGATTCAATGGCATCCTGTAATACATGCCGAAAAACCAAACAATTATTAGTCGTATGAGACCATGCATTATGCCACTTACAATATTTTTATCCTTAACTTGCTCAGATTTGGTAATTTGTGCTTATCGCTCGCTTTTATTTGTTTGTCTTTATACAATCTATCAAATATAGTATCTCGCTTTTGGTTATATCGAATCGAAAACGTTCGGCTTTCTTGCTTGCATCTCTCGGGGGTTCATTTTTCGCGTTGCCCTGAAAGTTAATTATTAACGGGCATGTATAAGCATCTCATTTAATTAATTCGCCGAGACATATTTCGGTTTGATCATAATATTCATCTACAATATGAACATCGAAGTTTAGGTCTCTATAGTAAGTTCCTTTGCTAGAATTTTTCATTTGTTCTTCTTTCCTTATCAAGCGCTCATACCTAATCACATTGGTCAACAATTGGAGAGATCAGAAACTCCCTATCCCGAAATTTCTTTTTCAAGTCGAAACTTAAACAACTCGAAAGCGATCTTGACAAACTCCTTTTCGTGTAAGGGCACGAAACATTTACTCCTAGCGCTTTTAAATCTTTGAAGGAAAACTTCCGCCCATTCGGTTGGCATTTGACGTAAATTCGACAAATCGGCCAAGGTAACTTCAGATTCTGCTTTTATAGAATTGAGCATGGAACAATCGCTCTAATTGTTGCCATGTCGAACAGAGTTTGTTGGTAAATTAATGAACCATGTAAAGGCTACCCCAATAGCGAACTAGAAACAACCTTATTTTATGATAATCACTTACTTCACCGTGTGTAAATCGTCCCACATGTTCCAATGTCGAGACTTCTCCTAAACCCGTGAATAATGAAAATTCGCACTTTATATCCTCTAGGCCACGGGTAGGCTTGATCTATCCAATCGGGATACGGTTTCCTATAGGTCGGTCCTAATGAAAGGACGATTCCAAAAGCCATCCGATCTTGTATTATCTCGGTGATTTGATTTCTTAAAGCCATGTTAGGATCGTACGGGACTCCTATAGGTTGATTCATTGGTGGGATCATCGAGGTCTATTGTTTAACCACTGGTTCGTGGGCCAAATTACCATTATTCAAGGTATTATTGCCATTTACTTGGACATTTGCCCCTTCGCTAACACGTGTTGCGTTTTGTCCTATATTCGGCATATTCTCTCTTGCATTCGGGCTACCCCCCAAGTTGGACGATCCCACATTATGACCACTCAAATTGGCCATGCCGCCTCCACCCACGCTTGACGCCGATGGTATAAAAGGCGTTTCTATTCCTCGACTAGGATTTATGGGGTTCATTGTCGGTGAATTATGCCCCCATGTACCGTCTGGCTTGGAAATGATTCCCTATATTTGGCAAATTTGGTGACATATCCGGCCTACTAGCCTAGTTATAAGTTCATTTAAAGTACTTAATTGTTTGGCCATGTTGTCATAATGCACATTTTCGCTTTGAACCGCTTTTTCCATATCATGAACATTTTGCGAGCTTACCGTCCCCACGACATCTCTTGTGAGTTCGCCAAGTAATGCGCGCATGGTTCGTGGACTCAATTCCGTCATCGGTTCATAACGGCTTTGATTTTGTCCCTCCGTTCTTGGTGTATTTTGTTCGTTCTTCATATCGCTCGATCACGGATTGAATTACGTCTGGCCGGTTCCTTATCTGAGTTCTTGTGAGGCATATTATTCCACTTTCTTGTATCTTCTAAACACCAACAGGGTCCCACTGGGCGTGCCAAATTGTTTCGCGCAGAAATGTGTATCCTTCGCTAACAATTAAAAGATTCAGATGATGTGTAAGGGACGCCAAACCTCTTGAGACAAAGTCCCAACAAGGGGTGTTTGATTTATGAAGATTACAATAATAACAAAGGATGAAAAAGCAAAACGAAATGCCTCCAAGGGGCACAAGCACACTAGAATTCGCCGTAAAGATATATTTAAGACTAAATAGAATAAAATTACATTTCTCTGTTTTTTCGAGAGTTTTTTCCTTCTCCTTTTGTCATTCAATCTCCTTTCTTTTATACCTTGCCAAACAGTTTTACCACACGTTTTCCTTCAATCTTGCATAAAAACTTCTCATCGCCCAGTTTCTTCCCCATCGCCCAGCAACCACCTCGTCGCCCAATAACTGCCCATTCCTTCCATAATGATTCAACTGTTTGTAACTTACCCATGATGATTCAACTTCTTGTAACTCCTTTATGATAAATCAACTGTTTGTAACTCCCTCTATGATAATTCAACTGTCCTGACAACATGGGAAAAGTACTAAGAGAAGGAGAAAAAACTGCTTATGAACGGTTACTCTTATGCAGTGATTGATCGTTCTAAATGCCCAATGCCCTGGGCATTTCTGATCTGGCCGATGTCCACTTTGGGCCCTACCTGGCTTGGATAATTTCCATTGGGCCTATATACAAACTTACCTGGGCATCCATTGGGCCTGGACAACATATATTTCTAGGCCTATATGCTTGGGTACTTTTTATGGGCCCATATGTACAATTTTTCTTATCAACACTCTCTTTCTGAAAGAAGCGTATAAGTAACTGAGATGAATTTGAAATTATTTGAAATAAAATAAGTGGTGAAGAAAATACTGGGATATATTCGGTAATTTATTTGTGAAGATGGGTCAACGGCTATTCATATAAATTGGTCAGATTACCTGGTCATTTACCACTAATTCCCACTTTTAGTATCAAAAGATACATCTTTGTGCATGATGATAGGTGTGAATCTGTATTGAACCTCTATAAGTGAAACATCAATCTCTACTCCACAATTAGTAGTGATCTTAGTTTGAACTATAACTAATTGTGGAAAATAAAGAATCACTATTACTCAGACATAATAATCAATAGTTGACATAAGTTTTAATGACTAGCACGTTACGAACTTGTGCTTAAATTACAAGACATTCTTCTAGAATTGCACATTTTTACTTCTAAAATTTCCTTGATCGATCTAATTTGTCATTCTGAGTTTAGTTTCTAATTCATGTGAAAACGAGTTCGAAATGACGCATATTACGATTATTTAATCAAGAAACACGCACAGTTGACAAGTTGTTGATGTTAGTCGAAATTTAAATCAAAGTTGGTAGGTAGTCATTTAATTCTAACTGCTTTCTAGTTTCTAATACTATATTGGCTGGATTAAATCATTGAACTCGTCAGCTTAGTATGAAGTATGAACCTCAGGAGCAAATGGTGGTGCCTAAAAACACTATTCCTGACCTTACATTATTGTTTCACTTTAGTCGTCAAACCATATTTTTTTAAATTAATTACAAATAAAGCTTCTATTTTTGTTTCATTTGGACAATCTCCATATACTTCCACCATTCTAAAGTAATCGAAATGCTAACTTATATAATTGAAATGATCATGTGAACTCAAAAGTCTGTTGCATTGGCTTGTTATCCACACTGGCAAAAATACTTATTCTTCTACAAATTATTGT